>JAWWMW010000001.1:279781-294134 GCA_035048345.1 Echeveria elegans | reverse complement strand
GTCAAAACTATTTTTTAAAATTAAAAATAATATGCAAATGTAATTAATTAATTAATTTTAAATTTTCTGTTCAGTTCTGTTCAGTTCCAGTTCATGTCAAAAGAACAGACCCTTAATTGAAGTTATTTACGTATCTTCGATTAAGTTTAGCATAATTAAAATTTTATACATGTATGTATGTATATATAAAAAAATTATGTTCGGGTCGGGTCGGGCCGCCCTAGGCCAGACCCGAACACGTCCAAATTCTCTCATGTGATAACCCAACCCGAATCCAAATCCTCTCGGGTCGGACGCTCGGGCCGGGTCGGGCCTTGCACAGCCCTAGCTAAATCTACACGGGTGCCCGGTCCAAAATTGAAATATAGTTAAAATTACAAATTCATAACAACGTAGACATGTTAACTTAGAATAATATATTAATACACCGAATACTCAATTTTTTATTATTAAGTACATATTGTCTTTATATTAAATCAACAAGTGTACCGCCCGTCGTTCCGATGGGAATGTATTATTCCGGATGCGTAATCGAATTGGTCAAATAGGAGTGAGACTCGATCGATCGATTTTTGGGAATTTGAATGAGTATATTTATTTTTTTGTCATATTCCTATTTTATTTTATTCCATTTTTGTCTTATTCCTATTTTTCCTTATTCCGATTTATGCTTATTCCTATTTCTATTTTTCCTTATTCCAATTTAGGCTTATTCCGATTTATGCTTATTTCTATTCCTATTTTTCTTTATTCCAGTTTAGACTTATTCCTATTTTTCATCACTATATGTGTGGTTAACTATTCTAGATATTCTATTATATATATAGATAATTTTACGAAAGATAAATTTGATTTTGTGTGTTTAAGTATTCGATCAACCAATATAATATATCATCTGATTTAAATATTGCAAGGATTGCACTCTTGACATATTACTAAAGGACTTGAGTTCGAGTCGCCTCATACATATTTGTTTGGTGGTTATCCGGTCCTAGTAGAATGTAGGAACTTTTTTTTTTTAATAAATTAACTGTTGCTGATGAGATTGAGTTATTTTCAATATAAAAATTTGCTAATATCATAATTAATCAAAATGAGCTAGATTTTTATGAAGAAAAATAAAATGGACTATACAACTATACTTGATAAATATTATTATGATTTTTAGGGGTGCCCCCAACAACATAGATTTCTGTATCCGCGCCGCTCGCCTTATATTCCATCTAGCATTATCCAAGATGACTCGATTTGCATTGCCAAGAAGATGGCATATTAATAATATATTTCTTATAATTAAAAAAGATAATGATAAATTAAAATAAATCTATTATATAATAGAATAGGTTGAACGGACTTTCAAAATATGAACTACCCATTTTGCCCTTACCTTTAAATTTTTTAATTTATTCTTACACAAACCACACGGACCCAACCCGGCCCATTAAAAATTAAAAGTTTATAATTACACAGACCACACGGTCCAGCCCGACCTATTAAAAATTAAATATATAAAAATTCCATTTGATAGGGTTTTAACCACACAGACCCAGCCCGGTCCATTAAAAATTAAAATTTTATATTACACAGAACACACGGGTCCGTTTAAATTTTTAGAGAAACACACGGGCCCAACCCGGCCATTAAAAATTTAAATTTACACAGACCACAGGGTCCGTTTAAATTTTTACATAACACAAGGGCCCAACCTGACCCATTAAAATTTTTAAATTTTAAATTACACTGCCCACACGGGCCAAAAAATTAATCAATAGAGTCCCCCCGTATTTGACATGTTCGATTGCACATTCGGGACGACGGACGGTACACTAGTAATAATAGGAATAAGCATAAACCGCAATAAGAAAAATTAAGATTACGACAAAATAGGAATAAGCCTAAACTGAAATAAGGAAAAATAGGAATATAAAGAAGCATAAACCGGAATAAAGAAAAATAGAAATAAGACAAAACAGAAATAAGATAAAATAAAAAAATGACAAAAAAATGAAAATACTCATTTAAATTCGGCCCGCATGACACCAAAAATTGAACGATCGAGTCCCGCCCCTATTTGACCGATTCGATTGCGCATCCGGAACGACGCATCCCCGTCGGGACGACGGACGGTACACTAGTTTATTACATGATAAAAACAAATTTTGATTAAATTCTAAAATCTATCATAATAATAGAATATCATCCTCAACACACTTATAACGACGGATATTTTCGTTGCTAAAATAGTTAGAGAATAAGACAAAAAAATTAAAAAATTAAAAATAATAATTCACATTTACAAAATAAAATTTTAAAATTATGTGGAATACATTGAGAAATTTGAGGAGAATCGAATGGAGACATCAAAATAAACTACCTTAAAATCGAATAATATGAAGAATCGAACGGAGATATAAATAAAATTGTATATTCATACCGCGGTCCCGTCGAAACGACGGGCTCACCTCTAGTAATCTAATACATTGACTTACTTGAATTGAACAATACATTGAGAAATTTGAGGGGAGTCAGATCGAGACATCAAAATAAAATAAATTAAAATCGAATAATATGAAGAATCGAACGGAGATATAAATAAAAGAGTTAATTACAAATAATCATCCTTATGTTAAGGGTGTTTTTAAAGTCTCACCCGTATGATTCTTCCTCACAAATAACCATATGTTAAAAAAATTCCCAAAGTCACACTCATTTCATCATTTCGATAAAATTCAGGCAATATTTCCATTACACAATATTTTTAATTTTTTAATATTTTATAACATTTATTTTCACACAAAGTAACATGTTTTCATTTAGTTTTTAAATCGATCGAAACATAACGATGATGATTAATGTTGAAGGAATAAATAACAAAATGGAATTTGAAACAACAAAGGGAGGTGGTGGACCCGTATCGTGAGTTTTTGAGCGTGAATATTGTCTGGATTCTATTGGAATGTGAAATGAGTGTGACTTTGATTTTTTTTTAACATATGAATGATTATTTGTGAGAAAAAATCATACGGATGAAACTTTAGAAATACCCTTAATATACGAATGATTATTTAAAATTAATTCTAAATAAAATTATATGTTCATGGCACCATCCGTCCAAACGACGGACTCATACATTGACTTACTTGAATTGAACAATTCAAACCTACGAATCCCGATTCCCCCAGTCCTACAAAAGCCCTAACCCTAATTTCACCTCAAACTCCCAAAATGGACAATTCCACCCAAGAATCCCACCCCCGCCCCGACACCTCCTCCACCACCGCCGTCATGCCAACCTACGACTCCCCTTACCCTCTCTACGCCATGGCCTTCGCTTCCTCAAAACCCCAACGCATCGCCGTTGGTAGCTTCGTCGAAGACGTCACCAACCGAGTCGACATCCTTTCATTCGACGAAGACTATCTCTCCATCACCAAATCTCATCCTGATCTCTCCTTCGACCATTCTTACCCTCCCACCAAGCTCATGTTCCACCCCTCTTCCTCCGCCGGCCGGAAGTCCTCCGAGATCCTCGGTAGCTCCGGCGACTATCTCCGTCTCTGGGAGGTTAATGAAAGCTCTGTTAAGCCTCTTGCTGTGTTGAATAATAGTAAGACTAGTGAGTTTTGTGAACCATTGACTTCATTTGACTGGAATGAAGTATGTCCTCAGAGAGTTGGGACTTCTAGTATTGACACTACTTGTACTATTTGGGATGTGGAGAAGTGTGTCGTCGAAACGCAGCTTATCGCGCATGATAAGGAAGTTTATGATATTGCTTGGGGTGAGGCTGGTGTCTTTGCGTCTGTTTCGGCTGATGGTTCGGTGAGGATTTTTGATTTAAGGGATAAAGAGCATTCAACTATTATTTATGAGAGTCCACAACCGGATACGCCGTTGCTTAGGTTGGCATGGAATAAGCAGGATTTGAGGTACATGGCGACTATACTAATGGATAGTAATAAAATTGTGATTTTGGATATTAGGTCGCCGACTTTGCCTGTTGCGGAGTTGGAGAGACATAAGGCTAGCGTGAATGCTATTGCTTGGGCTCCTCATAGTTGCAGGCATATTTGTTCGGCGGGAGATGATACGCAGGCGCTTATGTGGGAGTTGCCTACTCTTGCTGGACCTAATGGGATTGATCCTTTGTCAATGTACAGTGCTGGAGCTGAGATTAATCAGCTTCAATGGTCTGCCACATTGCCAGATTGGATTGGGATCGCTTTTGGCAACAAAATGCAGCTTCTCAAAGTTTGAGGTAAATGCTGCTGCACATGTTCTTCTTTTGCGCGCCTTTTATATGCAAACCAGTAATTCTTGCTTCACGATTTGTGCAATATGTAGTTGTATAGAGTTAATAATCTATATCCGATTCTCTTTGCAATTTGTGGTCCAATCTCCTGCTATGTGACCAGTTAGATTCACATTGCCTTTCTTGCACTGATTTTTCTTTCTAGATTCCAGTTTTTAATTTACCTTTATTTTAACTGTATGACTACGTGTAGCAAATCCCAAGTGAGGGAACTCGAAGGTCAATGAGTAGCATATCACTTTCTTATCATAGATAATTACTTCATCTTGCTAATGATTATCTGCCTGCTACATAATGCCATCTTTGGTATCACTCACTTCTTTGCTAATCTGCTATTCATGTCCTGATGTCCCACTGATGTCTTTTTTTCGAAAAATCTAAGATACCGTCTAGCCTTTTTAAACTGGTGTAGTTATGCAATTGTTTTCTAATACTGTTCTCTGATTTGGAACTAAGTTCTGGAGTTAATAGTAATTTCTGACCTCTTCCTCACCCGCCGTGCTAACCTATATATACTATTTTGCTTCTCTAAAATTAATAAATTCTCTATCATTGCAGGTTGAACTGTACTTGGCCGAGACCTCTCAATCAAGCAGCTCATGCACCCGCTCCTCATCACTTATTGCCCTACTTTCAGAGACCTCCAATAACATATGGCTTCACCAAACAGCAAATTTATTTCCAAATAAAATCTATGATTGTACTTGTATCTAGGATTCCATCTGCACCTTGTGTACTAATGTTGTTGTGGATTACCTGTAAAACTAGCTTTGTAATCTAATTTCAAAAAAATAAAATAAAATACATCTAATATAATTCGGTCAGTAATTGAAATTTGGGATGCGCTAATTTCCTAGACTTGGAGCATGTACTTGTTCTCATTCCTCTTTTTCCAGCATTCTTAACTTGCAAAGCCTCCTCTTTAGTAACATGGACATGGTGAACAGTCAATTTGGGCAACATAATCTGCAGTTTTCTTTTTAGTACGTAGTACTCTTCCTTACGCCTTGCAGGAAGAAAAACTTCAGCGCGCTCGTTTCAAACTTTCTATTGACTTGCTCATCGTTGGATTCGCGTTCCCGTAAATCTTAGCGTTGCAGCTTTTACTTGTTGGTTTCTTGTTTTCCAACTCTTGAGCAAACTGGGGACATGGCCATGAACCCTACATACTCTGAAGGACTCATTTCGGTCCCATACATGGGTTCCTTTGTCATGCCTGATTACAGTGTCCTACCGAATATGTAACTACTCGTCAGGAGGAAAGGTTCTTTGACACTTTTGGTTTTGTTCGTTTATCTTCCATTTTATAGAAAAGGGTAAATGGAACAAATATTCTTGTTACATAAACACCAGTAGGTTAAAATGTTACCCTACTTTACTCTCGACAGCCATGTTGTGTTCTTATATCAACAAAACTCTCCATATGCTGCTCTTTGGTTACCTACAAGAGATGCCACAAGTGAGCGCTGGTTATTGAGTGTCTTCAATGGTTGTGGTTGTGGGGGAAACATCTGCTTGGACTTGACGCACAAACTGCCCTTTCACCCTAGGCCGCTGCTCCGCTAGCTTTTTCCTGCTCTCATATCTCACCTGGAGAGAAGAGGAAATATATGTAGGTAAATATCTTGTTTGATTGATTCTGGTTGTGGAATGAAGCAGAGAGCTTAAATGCATAACTAATTATGCTACAACAAGAAATTAGTTACCTTTTTGTCAAAGCATCTATCTTTACGCTTCTGACGAAACTTGGTGAGAGCAGCCTCTCTTTGCATTGTTCGATTGATATTCTCCTCGTGCGTTGATATTCCATCAGCTTTGCTCTGCATAAATGGATTCCCATTCCCACTGCCATTACTCCCACAAGCATTCCCACCAATGCTGTTCAGCCGAGTAATACTCCCATTACACAAGTTGCTATTCTGACTTCTGTCATTGGCAGAAGAGGCATTTCTCAACTGCTCCATGGCCTTACTATTTTCTTGATTACCGCAAATGGTATATGGTTCTTGCACTTGCCTTACTTGAGATAACACTTCTCCTGTTCCAGATGAGTCGGGACTTGGTGTAGGTGAGTCGCCCGTTTGGTTATAGCAGGATGGACGTAAACTAGAGCCATTGGTAGGGCATGTGCGATCAAGCCTCACACTCTTGACTGGAATAGTAACTGGAAGCATCCGGCCTTGAGCGCAATAGAATGAGATATCGCCTTGTCTTAGCTCAGTAGCTGCCTGATCTGCCAAACTCTTTTGGTTATTTTGATGGGACGGAGACGCATCCAAACTGCTTGGCTGAACAGGACTAGAGACGTGCTTTTCGGAACTAGCCTCATATTCCCTTGGCGTATTTGCTTGTGTATTTTGCGATGGCTGTGTCGCTATGTACCTAAACATTTTATCACTTTGAGTTTACACTTTGTTTCTGACCTGAAATTCCAAATATGATTGTGTGAAATTAGATAGACTACCTTGAGAAGGCTGATGCGCTAGACTGATGCACTGCCCGACTTTTTTCATCCATTATGGTATCTTGGTGGCTTTCAGAGTCGTCATATCTTCTTCTCAAGGACAGATCCAACTGGGGACAGGATTCAAATTTGGTCGAACCAGTGATCACCGGAGAGTTGACACAGCTTTTAGTTGAGTGGTCCTGGAAGTTTCCTATCAAGTCTATGGCTTCTCTGGAACCATTAATCAAAGCATCATTGTTGCCTGATGCCTCAGCAGTGGTATTGCGATCCTTCAAAGATTTTTTACCACCAGGATCCTCTTGCTGAATCTTCATAACAGCATCCTCTGGGGCCTCAGTCGAGGATCCTGAATGAGAATTTGGAACGGACATTATAGTTATAGGTACAATTGCAACGACACATGTTAATGAATACAAAACTGTGTTCGTTAAAATGAATTTTCAAATAAAACTACCTTTCACAACAGAGTTGGGTTTGAGCGTAGTAGAATCACCCCTGATGCATTCTTCCTCATTTGACCCAGCGTCACATAAACCAACATTGTTAACTCTCAACTTTGAATTCTGCTGCGGAGTTTCCGCATTGGCACTTTCAGCTTCAATAACTTGAACTGAGCAAGAACTCTGCGCAAATCACAACACATAAGTAACTTAAGACATTATATTCAGTAGTACTAATGAGTTGATGAAAACAAAATAAATTCATATCGTTGCGACTTCATATAGTGACATTTGAAACACAAACCTGAGCATCATTCCCTTTCTCATTGCATTCCTCATTCTCTGGCGTACAGGCTCCATTTGATAGATTGATCAGGAGATCATTATCTGAAAGCCCTTCAGCCTTCAGCTGCGTAACAAACCATATGGACAAATCAGAAACTGTACCATACTATCATTTACATTTTTCAACCAATAAAATTCAATGAACACAAACTAAAAAGAAAAAGAACAACGAAGCATACAGTTTGGCGACGCAAGACATGCTGCCACAAGTTTTGCAGTTCATTCTTCCTAACAGGCTTCACTAGAAAATCAGCAGCACCTCTCAGCATACACTTGTACACCATATTCACCGAATCATTCGAAGACATCACTGCGAATTCCGTCAAAACACAACACAAACAATAAGAAACAACAACTACAAAACTTTGAACAAAAAAAAACATGCTTAATCTTGAATTCGAACTTACTTATAACAGGTATGTTCTTGCAGCTATCATGCTCCATAATCAAAGTAAGAAGAGCAAACCCCGATATCGATGGCAAGTCCACCTCTGCCAAAATTAGATCTACACTGTTTGGCATTCCTTTCAATACCTCCCATGCTTTCAAACCATCAGAAACCCCTGACACTGCTCAGACAAAAATTGCATCTTATCGTCAGTTCTAACGCGCAAGTCAGATGATTTCAAGGTCAAAATCCCTAACACAACTCCAAATCCCAAATTCAGAAACCTCAGAATCATATCAAACTCATCTCAAAATGAAAATAAAATAATAAAAAAAAAAGCTAAATTTCTACACTATGAAATCCCCAACTCAGAAACCCTACTTGACAATAAACATTAGAAACACCCCTAAATCAACAAGCTTCATCCATTCCCTAATCCTGCTCAAATAAAGATAATCTGAAAAAATCGATAAAAGAAAAATTAATTTCTACCAACAGAAACTCCTGAAAAAAAAAACCCAAATTCCCAAATTTACGAAATTTTCAAAAATTACAAACCTTCATCCAACCCCTACTCAATACTAAAATTGAGTCCCCAATAGCTCAAAAACCAACCTTTGTATCCACATTTCCTGAGAAGAGCACCGATCACATGCCGAGTAGAGTCATCATCTTCAACTAGCAAAATTCGCAGCGCCGTCCTCGGCGGACATTTCTCACGCCTCACCAACCTTCCATTACCAACATCCACTTCCATGACTACTTCCACATTCTTCAACACCTCATCTCCTTCGTAGCTCAACACAGCCTTACCCATCGATCGCAGCAAAATCACCAAATCACCCAAAAATCGCAGAAGAAGAGTCGTCGGCGGATTGAGAATCGAGAGCGGAAGGTTTAGATTTTCAAGACACGATCTTTTCGCGGCTGATACATAGACGAGGTAGAGGAGGAGAGAGGAAATATCTGATGCTTTCAGAATCGGACGGTTGAGATTAATTTGATGACGTCAATCGGAGGTGATCTGATGGTTGTGGATGAAAGCATGAAATCTAATTTGATTTTCGAAGTATCTGAGAAACAAGCAGCGTAGTTTGCCACGTAGGATGGACAAAATCTATGGTCCGTATTGGTTTTAAATTATGTGGTTCTTATTGAAGATTGATGATAGTTTTACTTTTTTTTTCTCATTTATTTAATACTCTTGCTTTCTTATTTTTGACTAGTGTACTGTCCTCATTACGACGGAGATGCGTCATTTTTGATGCGTAATCGAATTGATTAAATAGGGATGAGACTCGATCGATCAATTTGAGTGTCGTTCGGGCCAAATTTAAATGAGTATTTTTGTATTTTTTGTCATATTCCTATTTTATCTTATTCCGATTTTGTCTTATTCTTATTTTTTTTCTTATTACGATTTATGCTTATTCCTATTCATATTATTTCTTATTCCAATTTAGGTTTATTCTCATTTTGTCTTATTCATATTTTTCTTTATTCCGTTTTATACTTATTCATATTCTTATTTTTCCTTATTTCAGTTTAGGCTTATTCATATTTTTCGTCACTTTATGTGTAGTTCACTATTCAAGATATTTTATTATATATATACTAGAAGTGAGCCCGTCGTTTCGACGGGACTGCGTCATGAACATACGTTTTTATTTATATATCTATTCGATTCTTCATATTGTTCTCAACGTTTACTGCTTTTTATTTTTTTTACTTTAGGGTATTTTTATTCTGATTGCTTCATTCGATTCTCTTCAAATTTACCTATGTATTCTGCACAATTTTAAAATTTAAATTTATACCTATGATTTTTTAAATTTTAAATTTTTTGTCTTATTCTTCAAGTATTTTTAGCAACGAAATTAGTAGTTTTAGTGACGAAAATTTCCATCGTTATATGTATGATGGTGAATTGAATTCTTTTATATCAATAGATAGATTAAACAATTAAAAGAAGACAATATGACTTTATTCTTATTTATTTTTAAAATAAAATCGGAATCAATAAGGATAACATTAATTTTTAGTGAGGCCAAAAAGGAATTTGCAAAAACTTTCTTTTTGTAACTTGATATATGTTTTAATGTTTTCATGTCGTTTGAGTGAAATGTAATTTTCATTTGATTATCCATAATCCATTTTACAAAAATTATTATAGAATTTTAGGTGACGATTGAAGGTCATGCCTCACCATGATCAATGGAGTAATTGCAATGAGATCGTAACCCTACAGTTTAAGAAAGTTTTATTGTTATTGGAGAGGGATTATTTGTATATTGGTAAGTTTAGTACCTGTTTTGCTTCCACTAGCTTTTTTGTTCATATTTTTATTTTTATTATTTTTGTTGTAGTAGTGCTTTTTCTAGAGGCCAGTTGGCTTTTGGACATGTGAGATATTCTGTGTGGAAAGATTTAGATATTTTGGTTCTGGAAGGTGGTGGATGAAGATGAATGGATCATTGGAGTTATATGATGGAAATGGCAAGTGACACGTGGGAGGACAATAACTTTGATTTTATAATTAAAACAAGTGTCAAATTTGTCGTTCTCACGGAATGTGACGACAAAAGATAGATATTAAAAATAAAGTGTAGAACATATATTTTAAAATCTGAGCTCCCAACATTTCAGCTTCTTTTTCTATCTTCAGTCTCTCCTCATCACAGCAGATAACAACCTCAAGCGCAGACATGTTAGAGGCTTCAATATCCCTTGTGAGATGATATATGTCCATATGGTCAGGAATAGGAATCTCACGAAGACTTATGGCAGTAAGCAGAGTTGATGACTTACCACACCCGTTCATTCCCAGCAAATCATAACACGTGCAAAATTAAGTTATTCTTATCATTACAAAGCAATACTCATTTTCAAAAAAAAAAAATGTTCTTATCATTATGAAGCCATACTCAATTTCAAAAAAGAGTGAAAAAATTGAATTCACTTAAAAGCATATACATACCTTCCATAATTGAGCTCCAATTCTGAATCGACTATAAAATCATGTCCACGGAAGGTAACAGATAGAGATTCAATCTGAACCACAACACAAAAGCAGGTAAGGTACATGCATTCCAAGATAGTTGAAGTCAGTTGAAACATGTTCACTCTTATTAACAGTTAGCAGCTAAGTCGGCTGTCAAAAATTGACACTTTTCGCAGTGCTAGATACATTCAACCTCTAAATCAATCAAAATCTTGCAAACTGGGACGAACTAATCAAGTTTTAATAAAGCCGATTCACACCATAAAAAAAAAAGAATTGATGAACGAATTGACTTTAATCTAAATGTAACAACGATTAGTCTCAAAGAGGATTTAAATCATACCCGAATATCTCGAGACATCGGATGAGAGCATAAAACACCGGTACACATCTGATCTGATAATTGAAACGCTGTAATGGAATCCGCTAACTTTTTAGCTCCATTTGGCCGACGGGTGGTGAGGGGCGCCTAAGGGAAGAGGGAGGAGGGAGGAACTGAGGGAAGGGAGAGGAAGGTTGGATGGGGCTTCGACGAAGGTTGGGAGAGGCTGAGACGGAGGTGAGAGAGCGACGAGTGGGTTTGCGGAGGGAGAGGGTGACGTGAGGGAGGAAGGGTGAGGAAGATGGGTGATATGGACTTAGTTGGGTGATAGGAAATAGCAACCAAAATGTATGATTAGGGATCAAATAGTTGTTGGTAAATGTATAATGCTTGAGTTTTTAGTTAGTCAATCTAGTTAGATATTCTGTTATATAGATATATGCTACTCAGCTGTCCGGCTTCAACTTCAAGTGCATGCATGAGCATGAATGAAACATCCCAACTCATCATTTCAAAATTATTTTTTCATTGCTAGCGTGCAAGACTTTTGAACATTACATGGTTCGAATCACCGTCTAGAACTGATGCGTAAATTCTTATGCTCTATCAACTTGTTAAACCTATTTTGATTGCCTCATTTGAAATTATGGAAATGAATATTGATGATGGGTCTATCATGCCATGTACACAAGTGTGGTAATGGAGTGGTTTTTTTTTTATTATTTCATTCACTGATAAGTGGAATTGGAGTACAAGAACCGAAATCTAGTACATGAAATCTGATGAAAGTTCAGGCCTAAAGGCACCACCACTAATACCACCAATGCATACACATTAGTGACTACCAATCAAGAGAACGATCACCACCATAAACGACGGGCCACCTAAATAACCAAGACAGCAGAAACTACCCCACTATGTGTGGAGGGATAAAAAACTCCTTCACATACTTGTGAGGAGAAAGCTAAAAACCAAAAAGATAACCATCCACACAAGTTGAGAATAATCATAATCAGTTAACAATATCAAACAAAAGACCGTAAACATAAACATAACAACAGAGCCGTCATGGACCCCACCAGAGCCGAAAACGAACCTAACCTATGTGGATCGCCGAGCCGGATTTGACCCACTGTGATCCAGCGAGCCACGCCATCCTCCCACTCGAACAGAGTCGCACTGTTCGCTCAGTCAAAATTTTGTAACCATGCATGCACGATCTGAGCACGGATCAGAGCTGAAATCGCCGTGCATGTGGAGATCCAGCCGATAAGAACCTCTGAAAAGCAGGACCGCAAGCAAATATGAGAATTTCGAACGTCCATCTGGAGCACCGTGGAGCACAAATCAGTGGAGCGCAGCCGTGGATCGTCGTCCGCTCAAATCTGATTTGAAGATGTCGTTGGAGCGTCTGTCGTTTGCAGCCTCGTCATTTGGAGCATCACCGTTGAAATCCTCGAACAGGAACAAGAGCTAGTTGTGACCCAGCCGTGGTGGGTTTATTCAAAAACTAAAATAAAAATCTAATGGAAGGGGATAGCTTCCAGGGCAGAAGAAAGCCGCCTCCGTGAAGGAGTGGCCGTCCTCCACCCTCGGAGGGAGGTTAATGAAGGAAGAGGAGCGGCTGTATTTTAGAGAGAAGGGGGACATTGCTTTTCAATAAAAGGTTGGATTTCTTAACGTGTGGTAATGGAGTGGTTGAGGTCTTATAAATTGAAAGTTTTTTCGTTCGTGGGATGCCTTTTTCATTTGTCGTAAGTGTTCTGTTTGCAGTTAAAGAATGCTTGTGAAATTTGTTAGTATTTTTTTATTATTATTTAAAGCTGATCAGGGTCAACACATTTTTTATTACTGGGATCCAAAAAGTCTAGATAATGGCGATTACAAGTAAGACTATGAGAGCTTTCAAATGTCATCTTGAATAAGAACTTGACTCATCGTATAGAAAGGATTTCGCATAAACCACATTCAAAAGTTTTCTGAAGCCACCTCATGTACTTTTCCGTCCAATTCCGTTTGTTTTCTAAACAGCCTTTATAAATAATCTGTTTCCCAACCCACTTATATATTTAAACAAAATTTTCCTTAATCACCTATATGAGTAAATTAATTATTCTAAACCACCTATCTGTTTTCTATATTTTCCACACAAAAAAAGCAGATTTATAAGAATTTTTATTATTTAAAGGTTTTCTAAGAATTAAAGAAAGTTTTATATAGAACTAAACCCTGCTCAGAAGTGTTCAGCGGAACATGTTCGAAAAATATATAATATTGCTCCATAGAATATCGAAATCTGTTACTCCTACGAAACAAAAATATTTACGACACGTGTTTACACGCTCTAGTTTGTAATTGGTCAATAATTGAATTGGGGCGTGTTTTTCAGTAATAATTTAGGGCAACTATAATGGTTGAAGCAAAAAACTAAAGCAATAGCTATCATAGAAACAATGGCACATGTTTGTTTTAGGCCCAATTTATAAATGTGTTTTGAGTTTAGTTTTGAGTTCAGTTTTGAAGTTGGTTTTGAACTCAAAATAAGTTCATTTTCTATCAAAACACGAACTCAAAACTCCACTCAAAACTCAAACCCTCCTCTTGAGGAGGGTTTGAAACTCAAAACCAAAAAAACGAACAAACTTCATCTCAGCACCACACACCACCTCAGCCCCAATCCCTCTTCCTCAAAACCCAACCTTCATCTCCCTCCGACACTGAACCCAACCCAAACTCTCCATCGCTGACACTCTGACACCCAATCCATCTCATCCACCTCAGCCCCGAATCCCTCCACCACTCTTCTTCACCCCACGAAGACCGCGAATGGAGCCAACGCGGAGCTCGATTTGACAACCGCCGAGCTCCCTCACTTCTCCTCCTCGTCGCGTCCTCTTCTCCATCACAAATTCGACCCGTCACCACCCCAACCCCATCCGTCACCGCAACCCCACATGGTCGACTACGACCTAATCCCACATCTTCCGACATCATCATCATCAAACCCTAATCCCCAAATTTCCTGGTATAGCATCTTTATCGTACGAATCGAATCATGGCGCTCTCCACTCGCCTCCT
>JAWWMW010000001.1:239977-261026 GCA_035048345.1 Echeveria elegans | reverse complement strand
TAAGATAAAGTAGATGAGAGAAATATAAAGTAGGAAAGAGAGTGTATTATGAGAATGAATTAATTACCATAAAAGGAAGTAGGAATAATTTTAGGAGACGCTCAAATAAGAAAGTAGGAAGAACTTTTTGGGACGGAGGGAGTAGAGCTTAAGCGAAGAGCAATCCAAAAGATATTACGTACCCTTAATACGCTCGTCTACTCTCTAGCAGCACATGACTTAGCATCCTCAGTAAGTCGAACCGTTTCCTTTAACTCGTCTATTTTACGCATCCTGGTTCTAATTTCTATCACCACCAATTATTTTAGATGAGGCAACTTCAAGTTTCTCAATTCTAAAATTTAATGATGATAGCTCAGTCATAAGACTTTGTACAGTCGGGCGAGTCGAGACATGCAAGGGTGAGGGCGACTGGCGGTGTCGAGTGACGAGGGCTGCTGGCGTCGTGCTTTAGCTGGTGAGGAGTGACGTTTTGGTGTTGGGCTGCGCTTCGTTTCGGCCCAGTTTGATTTGTGCAGGAGAAGAGTGTTCAGTGCATATCAGCGCTTTCGGGCGATTTCAACGGTTTTCGCCGCATTTCTGCGTTACGAAACATTTTTTGCTCTACATTTCATCATCTATGATGCTCTGTTCTTCAATTCTTCACTCATTTTTTTCCGATGCAATGGAGGAGTGAGTTGTAATGAAGAATTGTGTCGTTAGTATATGATGATGGGTGTCGATTTTAGTGATGAATGATGTCATTACTATATGATGATGGAGGTTTTAGTGATGAATGTGTCGTCGGTATATGGTGATGAATGTCGTTGGTATATGATAATATAGCGATTTTAGCGATGATTGGTGTCGTTGGTATAGGATAAGGGGTGTTGTTAGTATAAAATGATGGGAAAAGATGTCAGGGGTAATTTGAGAAACCTATTTGGTGATGGAATCATATTCTATTATATAGAGACAAGTGCTAAACCCGTCGTTCCGATATGATGCAGCGACAACAAATATTGTTGTTAGTGTTATTGTGCGGTGGTAATAGACATACATCAAAAACTAAAATGCGCAACAACTCATACATTGCTATTAAAAATTTAACAATATTAAATATTTCCTACAAAATTTTTAAATGTTTATTTTCTATTTTTTTAATATTTTAAAGTTTTTACATTTTAAATTTTAATTTAGTTGGAATGATTTAGTTAGGAGATCACCTAGTTAGGTAATCTATTATCTTTTATAATAAAAGAATAGAGTGTCCTGTTTCACACATATAGCAACGAATCTTTCATTTCTAAAATTGTAAAAATCGTCGCTAAAATCCATTTCAGGCCCAAAAGGCTTAGATCCAAAATACACAGGCCAAAAATACTTTTATCCCACATCGCTTAAGTTATTTTATGAAGTTAAAAATCTACTCTATATAAACCATGCTCATACATCCAACTTTCTCATTTATCCTTACAATGCTTGCATAGCAAATTATTATTTGAAGGGTTCGATTGCGGATTCGGAACGATGAATAATAAAAATAGGATAACAAGTGATTGTTTCCGTCGCATTCCATCGAAACGACGGCGGTAAACTAGTAATAAATAAAATTCCTCCAAATCCCAACCCGATAATAACAATCGCCCGAACCTAATCTCCACCCCGCCATGTCCCCGTCCGGCGACGGCCTATGCAGCTGCTCACCCGACGGATCCCACTTACGCGCTGATGTTGATAATCGGCAGTGTTCGCGTTGCTACAGATCTGAAACGTGGTCGTCTGCTTCGGAGTGTGATGTCAAAGACGCTGAGTCCTTGGTTGTATTGGATCTATTCGGAGTTCGTGATTCGGAGAAGATTTGGAGGATTTTAATTGCGTCGGTTAAGGCGTTCTCGATTGGCGCCGGGCTCAAGGGCGGACTGGCGCTTGTGTCCGTTTTGTCTGGATTAAGGCGTCGGAGGAAGGCCTCGTATATATATATATAAATAATATTAGGATTCAGATACTATAGCCAGAAAAAAAAGAAAATATATCCGTCTATTAAGATTTCATTTTAAACCCAATAACAATAACCGATCCGTTTAGTGCAATATTATTCATTTTTGTTTACAAATAGGTAACAGTTCAATAAGGGATCCCGAACTGTCATATTACGGTCCGAACTATAAAAATGACAATTAGAGAGCGAGGTTCAGACTAATCGATAGATTTTTTAACGAAGGTTGAATCACTTGAATTATCATTCATTTTTATAACACTAGCTTAATGCACTTACTACCAAAAACAACTTAGATATTTATTTCTAAAGGATTAATGTAGTAAACAATATTACTTGGTAAACATCATACATCAATTTCTTGGTCGTTTATGCAACAATTCGCAAGGTTAAGTCAAAGATTGAAAGATACAGTAATTCAAATGATCCGAGTTTCATTAAACACTTGACGATTTTTTGAACATCCTCCTCTAATTAATTGTCATTTTTTGGTTGTTCGAGGTAATTCAGGCCCCCTTTTGAACTTTTCCCTTACAAATATTAGAAGTACTCTGTTTCATTTGATGATTATTCATTGAATCTAATTATGTACTTGTCTTACTTGGATGTCCTAAGGTGGGGATCCAGAAGTTACATAAAGGGGATGTGGATTTTTTTAAATCAAAGTACTTATTTGCCCAAGAGAAAATCAGAAAAAAAAAATGTTATCAGATTAATAAAAATTACTTTGATAGGAGTCGAAATAGAACCTATGACCTATTCTATTTGTGAAATCTAAAAACGACATTCAAAACCACCTAGGCTACAATTTTTTCGGCTATATTTCTAAAATAATTTAAATATATATGTACAAATAGTATAAGAGTCGAATAAATATCTAGTCTTCCAAAACATGGCAGAGGTGGCTCCCCTTGGATTCGCCCTGACGCCGTAAAATATGATATATAGTGGCAATTTTTTCTATATATATTCTTACTAATGATCTAAAGCTGCAGACAAAATTATTGCGAAAACGAATTTAGAAGCTCAATATTGTCAAAACTACAGTCTTGGGTATGAGCAGCGAGCAGGCAAGATGCAAGTTGAAAACAACATAATTTAGGAAAAATTACAAATAGAACGATCTAATTTTGTTATTAAACTTAGTTCGGCGTTTTGAGCCCTTCTCAAAACGGCTTAACTTTTATCTTATTTTCAAAACCACGTCGTTTGTGTGGGGCATATTATAGGCATCTTTTTTTTATGATTGAATACACTGAAGTATAAAAACATATTTTACATATGTATCTAGTACATAATCATCATCTAAAGCACTAGTCTTCCTTAAATTGGCAACTCCTTCAATACTTCAACAACATCTACACTGGTGACTTCTCAGAGCGGCATCAAGCTGCGCATCCACCTAGACTCCCTTCATCGAAACAACTCAACTGCAACAACATCAAATACAACATATTCCTCGCTCGTGCGGGAAGAAAGGAAAGTCTCCTCGCACAAAGCCGGGATGAAGAAAAGTCTCATGCAAGACGAAAAGAAAAATGAAGGATTAATGATGAAGATCATGGTTTGAACCCTGAGCCTAAGAAATTTATAACACAATTTTTACCAATAAATCACCACTCTACTGGCAAAATTATAGGCACCCATGAAAATGAACCTTATTTAATAAACTACTTTAGTTGGACATTACATTATTTCTTCTCTTAAATTATATAATTGTATGAGCATGAAAATATTTTATTTTCTTATGCGGCTCCCTGTCTCCCACGATTCCAAAACAAGAGGCACGTATTGGTTACAGTCTCAAGCTCTCAGCATCCTGAAATTGGCGTCTCGACGACAATGTAATTATGTACATGAAGTTAATGTTTGTGTCGGGCTTACTAGTTGAGATTGTAATATTTATTATTATTATTATTATTATTATTAGGACATGTATTTTCAAAAATGAGCGTTCAAAAAATCAGTATTATGACTAGATTCACGTGCTTGGACATTTTTCTTATAGGCGACAAGATAAAAATATAGTTAATTAGTCATCTGAGAGGACTTATGCATTTAATTATGTCATTATGTGGATAAATTCAGCTGGTGGGTCCGTTAATCTTCGTGAAATAGTTGTTGTCAAATTATATTCATTTGGCCACTTGTTTTTTTTTTCGATTCGTGGATACATGTAGTACAAGATCATTATAGCATATCTAGCTAATTCAAATACATAATCAGCAATTAACGTGGAGGCCTAGCGGCACCTCCACCAATACTGGGACGTCATCCCAAAGACTCGACATCAACTCCATAGCGGCTTTATAGCAACTTCATTGCATCAGTAACTTCATGTAATACATACCTTCCACTCCAGCGAGACGCGGCGCTATAACAACTCCATTGCATCAGCAACTTCATGTAATACACACATTCCACGTCAGCGAGACAAGAAGAATAAACAGCCTCCACACATGGGTGCGGGAGGAATGAAAGATTCCTAAATGGAGAGTAAAAACTCGAGAGATGTTTATATCACGACTTGTTTTGAACAATAGCATTGCGAGAGTATTTTATTTTTCAACGCCGGACTCGAGAGATGTTTATTTACTGAATGTCCATTTACTTGAATTTAAAGCTTCGATATTTGATTCCACGCCTTCATTAGGATTTAGTATATTCGTCTTACTCTTATACATCTAAATATATTAATACCAACGAACAATAATTATTCGAATTGAAATTGTATTTTTATACCTTTTAGCAATATAATGGATAATACACCTAAAATTAACACACTTCTACTTGTAAGAGGAAGAATCACTAGTACACGGCAAAGCCGAACAAACAACACTTCAAACACAACACAGACTATGAGAATAAACATACTATCACATAATGTAAACTGTGAAAAATATATATTACGTATGTGTATCTTGAACTCAAAACCTTGAGATTCCAAAGCTACAAAGAATCCATTTGAACACACCATTATCGCTAATTATCTGTATGTTTGAATGTGACACACCATTCCATGTCAACAAATAAACCCCTAAAATATGAATCAGTTGCTCACTGATTATTACTCCCTCCGTTTCATTTTATAGATCATTTTTCTTTTTAGACGTCCCAAAATATAAGTCTCTTTTCCTTAAATGAAAATTTTTTTCACTCATATTTACACTCTCTTCAATCTATTCACTTTCCACTCATTCTTTTTCCTATTTTTACCTCACATAACACAATTTTCTTAAAAACCGTGTCAAACTTCAAATGAAATTTATATAATGGGACGGAGGGAGTAATTAATTGCATGCTAATGCTACACTCTACAGTAGCGTATCAACTGTATCAATGTTTTCCTGATTCAAAGGATCTTTGCTCCAGAATTTAGTGACCTGTCAGTCATCATTTTATGTCTCCACTAATATTTAATCAATGTTTGTAAAGAAAATGAAAGGATCCTCATCCAACTAACAAGTTAATAATTAATAAAGTTTGGTTAGTTCGATATGCAGATAATACTGTAATCAAAGCATGCACATGTCCATGTGCACTTGACCTAATATAACATATATTAAAATGAGAGAGTTCATTTAGATTCAGATAGTATCATTCAATCTTTGATCACAGTACTCCTATCTTTTTGCCTCCCTTTGCAACAAACTTTTGCCTCTATATAAACTGTAACTAAAACATGTCTTCTTTAGAGTTTAGACAGTTTAAAATTTAAAATTTATTTTTAGAATTAAATATTGAAGACCACTCATAAAGTACTGAATTTTTTCAAAACATGTAAAGAAAAATATTTCGAAAATATTATAAATTACCCGATAGAAAATATTATAATTAAATTAACCTGATAATAATAATAGTTCAAAGAACAATAATTAATATAATTTTTTAAGCGTCGGTTGGGAGATGCGGAGGGCGATTCTGGTGATTTGGAGAATCTCCTCATCTGTCGTTCTCTCCGCCGGCCTTCCAAAAATTTCTCCGGCGAAGCGGGGTTGAACTTCCTCTATGTTGAAATCGAATTTAATTAAAATCTCCCTCCTTCCTCCCCAAACCCAAATCCCCTTCCAAAACGTGACACCATAATGGCATCTGAAGGTGGGAGGCGATATGCAGTGTTGCTCTGCGCGAAACTCGGAGTATGTAAAGAGAAAATACGAAGGGTATTTTGGGGGTCTTCCTTAGGCTATTAGGTGAGGAAGGGGATAGATGGGATATGTACAGAGTTGCATTTGGACAATTTCCTAGTGAAGATGAGATTACGAATCTGGACGGGTTTGTGGTTACTGGGAGTTGTAATGATGCTCATGGGAATGATTTATATATGAATTCATCAGTTGTTGAATCTGTTGCAGAAACTTGCCCATATAATTGAAATAGGGAAACGACGCTTATGGGCTTGCGGTTCATCGGCGCTTCACTCCTTGGATGAGATAAGTCGGCCGACCAGATACGCCAGGGGTTGATGGCGTCTTTTGGGATTGGATGAGACATTGACAGGGACCCCTTCGGACGCTTTGCGGACAAACTAAACCGAGAAGATGTAGTTAACTCTTCATGACTGAATGCTGGAAAATCAATTGTTTAGGATCAAAAATTACGCACGGAAAATAATTATGGTGAAAGATGGCCTCCAATTGGAAATGTTTTGCAATTAAAGAGGGTTTGCAGATTTGATGTATGATATTCAGAGCGACGAAGAGGTGGCAATGGGATTAGTTTCGAAAAGGGGTGGGTGTTGATTTATGTCCACAAGCCACTGGTGCGAATGTATCTTCTTCAGACACTTTTGGGTCTGGATTATTTGGAATAATTGGTTAATGTTCCAAGTTATCCCCTAACTTAGAACCCAGTTGCTATTTTTCTCCTCGTATGCGGCGCTTTCTGTGGAAGGGTGAGAGGCTTCTATTTCACTCCTCAATTGCGGCGCAATTATGTGGAAGAGTGAGAGACTATCTATTTGGGCATCTAACACTTAATTTTTACTTTTGCTTGTTATTTATTTACTATTTATATTTATTTGTGTATTAGTCATTGAAAGCGATTTTGATCGATGGTCGCTTTTTCAGTTAATCTTTAGCATACATTGATCATGATTCCGGGCTGCGTTCATGTATTGTATATCATTGTGTAAACTCTGACTCCCTTTCTGTTGGGAAATTGTTATAAAAAAAGAATAATAATTAGAAATTTCTTATAAATCTAGACAAAATTAAAATAAAATGATGATGTAACACTAAGTAATAAATTAAACATATATATGGAAATCACTTTACTTTGTTGATACATAATATATTATCATTCAAAGTATATCGGTGTTACTTGAATTCAACTGAGAAAGTGTCTTGGATCTCATTCCATTGCTTTTTTGTGTTCAACATTCTTAGAGTAAAAATAGCATTTCATAAATAAAATATGTCAACCGATCATACACTAATCATGAATTCATGATTACAATTAAAAGCAAGATATCTCAAAGGAAAAACTAGCTTCATTAACAAAGAGGAAACTTTTTTTACATCGCTAACTTCAGCTCCTGCTAGCTTGTTAATTAGGTCTTAAAAGAGAAAATAAATAAAAAAGTAGAGAAAAGACATAACTAAACATGACTGACACAACCAAAAGCTTGATTAACAACATGATGACTAAAGATAGATAAAAAGTTACTTCTCAGGGACCAGACCTAATGACCTCAGTTCATGTTATTCCATTTCTTGAGTCCAGCAGTCCATTTTGGGTACTTAGGGCTGAAATATTTGGACACAACCCTAGAGTTGAGTAGCTCAATAATGGGTGCAAACTTGACACACCTTGGTGTCTTGTACTGGTTAATGGATGCACCCAAGCTGATTGCATAGTCCATGAGCTTGTCGAAAGTCCCAGCCTCGACGATCTTGATCTCTAACGGTCCGATGGACTTGTCTGAAACCCTACCTTGGCGGTACACACTGTTTAAATTCTCTTCAATGGTCAGGCAGCAATCTTCAAAGACTGATGGTGGGATTGGTGTTGAGCCATTTAGTCCGAGCTCCCAAAAGAGAACATAATGGCCTGGGATGGAAGAAGTGTCTGCATAGCTTGTGTATTCCACTAGGGTCGCGTCGAATGGGATGAGATGGGTTATAGCATCTTTGACAGCAGCTTGAAGCTCAACTTCATCAGTCTTGTCTGAGTCAATGCTCAGGACAACATTCTTCCTGCATATGAAGTTGAATTGAGGTGCCATGTTCTTGAATCCAGCCACTCTCAACACATCGCCAACTCGGTAGCGGTACAAACCTAATAAAAAGACACAAAAACTTCAAGTTATTAACTAAGGAAATAAACTGGGCTCATTTCAAATGTTGTACCCTACATAAATGTGATATTATGAAATCTCAACAGTTGAACAAATTTTCTAGAATTTTACCTGCATAAGTGGTGACGACAAGCTCGTATTCTTGACCAATTTTGACATCAGCAAGATCAACCAATTCCTCGTGCTCCTTGTCAGTTAGGGAGTTGGGCATGGATGGGAGGGAGTTAGGGACAGCGATACCATCGTTGCGAGTAATGGGTAGGAACTCAAAATAAGCCATGGTGGGAATGAGTGTGTAGGAGACCTCACTAGGCTTGCAAAGTGGGTTCAGGTTCACACCAAAGTAACACTCTGAGGATGCATACATGGTGCACACCAAAGGCAAGCCATTGCTGTAATAGTCAAGTGTTGAGATGTATTGTGACATGGTCCCAGTCACAATTACATCCACATACTTAGTATTAGGCCAAAGTCTAGTGATGATCCCTCTCCATGACTCCTTTTTACATTCAGATTCGATAAAGTCAGCCAACTGAGGATCAGGTTGTCTAAGGATCTTCATAACAGCCTCCCTGACATTTGTATCAGTTATTTGAGGATCAATCAACCCGAACCTTATATCGGTGCACAACCGAGCCCAATGCTTCTCTAAAAACCGAATAGCACGGATGAAGCCAGAGGCAAAGACGGCTCCAACGCGAAGGACTTCCTTGTGTTGGACAAGGCCACAGAGCATTTGGGAGTACATACTTTGGTAAGAGTCAGAACAAAGGATGGCCTCATTTGGGCTGGTGTAATTGGTGTATGGGTCATATGGTCTGTTTTTGAAATGTGAGCTTTTGTAGTAACTTGTTAAGACAGGTCTAGCCACTAGACCACTTGGAGTTTTGGCTTCTGATTTTATGAATAAAAAGTACATTCCTTTGCCTTTCTCCAAATCAGGAACATATTGGCTCATCACAGGCATTAACAAGCTGTATAGGAGTGATCTCCTCTCAAGCTCTTCCTCTATTGTTGGCATAAGCTTCCTCTCTCCTCCTGATGTCCCAGAGCTACACAATTTCAAAACACAAACAACAGTCAAACAACTTTATTCAGAGGATTTTTGGCACACACCCATTTGCTAAAATGAAGCAAAACGTATGAAAGTAGTGAAGTTGAATGCAAAAAAGCTTGTAATCATACCTGGTGAGGAACTCAGAGATGGGGTGGGAGCAGAGGATAGGGGAAGAGTCACCATTAGCAATCCTCTGAATATCATCAACAACATCTTCATAAGTGATCACTGGGATGACTTTTTTGAAAGTGTCTCTATCAGTGCTGCCATTTAAACCATGGCGTTTAAGGTACTCAACATGTGCATTTCTAGACAAGATCTCATTCAGCACATGCTTTTGAATCTCATCAGCATTAGAAGTCACATTCTCAATGAACTCAAGAGACTTCTTGTTCTTCTCCACCAAGTTACAGTCTGGATTAATGAAGCCATTGTTGTTGTTGTTGTTGGGAGCTTCAGGCATGATTTTGATTTTGTGTGTGAGAAAAAAGGGCCGAGTGTTTTTGGGATTCAAAGGTATATGAGTTTTGTAGGAGAGGAATGGAAAGTTGTGGGTAAGTGTGTGGAACTGGTTGAGCAAGGGAGGTTGGTATTTATAGGTGACAAGACTGAACTGTGTGAAGTGGTTTTAACTTGTAATATTCGACTTTTACAAGGTTAAATAGGTAATTAACACTACTGAATTTTGGAAGAAAGTTTTAGGTAAATATTTCATGACATGGCAATAGCAAGACATTCAAGTTATGTGTTTTCTTGCTTTGTCTGGCTTCAAAGGCTTCTGTAAATGGCTTGTTGGACATTTTCATTCATAAACATATTTCAATCACTTTAGAACCAAAACATGTTTCTTAAATAATCAATTGTTCAATGTTATTTTACCAATCAAGTTTCAAAATACTATGATTGAAAATACCATATGAAATCTCTTTGTGCATTCATATTTTTTGTGATATCAGAATGTAGGAATTTATCATATCAACACGCGTTAAATTATGAAATGTTGAATCTTTCACTCAACAAAATAAATAGGTGTCAGTAAAACGTATGACCAACACATCAATAACTTTTTCGTTAACTATAGACGTCAAATTAAAACTTCTCTAAACCAAAGTCAAGATATCACCGCCTCTCTTCTATTCTTTCTCCATTTTGACTTTGAAGCACATCAAGGATTAAATTTCATGACCTAAACTCTTAACTAAAATCTCAGTTCTATCAATTGCATGCTTCGTGCACTCAATTATTTTCTTGAAAACCAATCTTATTTCTTTAATGGTTTCAAGGATCAGCTAGCTTATTTAAGTACTTACTGGTTTCATGCAAGCTTGTATTGTGGATGTCCCTCCGGCTACCGGCAAGTCCCTAGGGTTTGATTTATCATAAGATATCAAACGATATTGTTTTCCAAGTCAAATTGATCAGTGTGGTAAGGAGACAGTTTTGGATAGATTAAACTAGGGTTGAATATGAATATGTTGCAGGATCAGTTAGAGTGTACCACTAAACTACTCCTTAGTACTTACAATATACTACAAGTCCCAGCTGGCTGTGCCTATCTTCATGCTTAGTTTTCACTTTACATGTGTTTAGGTTTACCAACGTTGGATTTAACAAAGTTTTCCTCACGAATTATGCCTTTTAGAAAATGCAATCCTTCCTGGAAGAGGTGACAAAATTTGTGAGTTTTTGTTAATAAAATAATTGCTTTAGGACTTTTGTTGAACAAGCTGATCATGTACTAGTAGTATTTTGGTTTCTTTGAAACAAAACTTGGATTATAGCTGATTTTTCAGTCAGCTGTTCATTCAATGAGATTATTGCTTGCAGTGAGAAGGCCGGTGAAGATCATTACTTGGGTATTTCGAGAAAGGATTCAAACCCTCATTTGGATAATTTTTATCTAATGCGTCCGAAATGTGAATTATATTCGTAGCTAGTAATGTATATATAGTTTTGTCGAAAGTTGACCTATTTAAAAAATATTAGTTACATTATGATAACTAGCAACTTCATGATAGTGACAGTTCGGCCATCCATGTTATATTGTATATGATTATTACTAAAGCGACATAATTCTTTCATAGTTTCAAAACTTTGAAATAATGCATGAAGGAATGTGAATTGAGTTTTTCAGTTTTACAAACCTAAAAACCTAATAATTGTTTGATATTTTTTAAAATTTTACAAAAGAAAAAGAAAAGAAGACGACGAGAAAAAGAATGAACGAAAATGGACCCCCAAAAAAAACTTTTGGGTAATAATTTTTCTTTACAGTGAGAACAAATGTGCATACTGTTTTTGTTTTTGGGATTGAGTTTTATCCTACCGTAGGACACACTTAATTCTTTGTAGAGTTAATTGTATAAAACTATCACTATAATATATTATTTTGCACAAAATCATGACTGTAAAATATTTTTCACTTAATCACCTATATAAAATCTCATGTTAATAAATAATCATCTTAATTAATATAAAAAACTTAATTTTTTTAAAAAAAAGTGAAACACATATACACGATATATAACAAATTTTGCATTTTGCACTTTTCATTTTGAAATATAATATTTTTTAAAACTTTTTTCTTTTATAAAAAATTAAAAATTAAGGTTAAATAGATTTTAAATTAATGAGTTTTTTCAAATATACACCATCTTTTTTTTAGTTTTTTTTAAATATTTTTTTCATTTTAAAAAAATAATGAGTTTTTTCATACTAACAAAAGTGATTATTTATTAACATGAGATTTTATATAAGTGGCTAAGTGAAAAAAAAAAACATTTTATGGTGATTATTTTATGTAAAATGATATATTATAGTATTGATTTTGTGCAATTAACTGTTTTTAGTATAGCATTTCATGAAAAAATTTAGTGGTCAGAGGACTTAGGTAGCATGCTAATTAATCTGATTATCAATCACTAAAAATGAATAATCAATAACTAAACAAGTAATCAGTGTTTAGATATGAGGTTTGCCAGAAATCAAGTGAATGTGTTGCTTAGAGGAGTCTCAGAGGGACGTCGTATCCACGTGTATCCAGGGTCCACATAAAGGAAACGAATCAGACATGTGACACGTGTCCCCACCCCGCACATCTCGCCACTTGTCTTCTACCTTTTGCTCCCCAGGAACGCCGCGTTGACCAGCCATTGCACACATTAATTCCACTATAGTAAAATTTCGGTTTTTTTTTTTCTAAGTTGGAAAAAATTTCGATTGTCAAAGGGAAATAATTTTTAAAAAATCTCAGACACCATGTGATTTTTACGTATTAATTTTAAATTAAATTAGATACCGGATTTAATCTCGAAAATCAATTGCAATGATCATATCTGGCACGGATTTCGATCCCGAGCCAGTAATTAAATTCTATGTATAATATTATCTATAATCATAAGTGAGTTGAATGAACCAATCGTAAAACTTCACAATTTGATAGAAAAACTGTCAAAACTATGTGTTGAATGAATCCGTCATAAAACTTCAAAGTCTGATACAAAAAATGGGTACTTAAAATATTGGGCAATAATATTTTAAGACACGCAAGGAATTCAGAACCGGAAATGCCATTTTTGGAATAGCAGAAAAAACTCATTTCAAAACAAACAAACAAAACGACCTTTATTTAAGGCTCCATTTGGTTGCGGAGAAAAAATGAAAATTAAAAAAAAAGTGAGTGAAAATGAAATGTGTGTTTGGTTGTAATGAAAAAAATAGATCAAATGAGATCAAATTTTTCTTACAGAAAAATTATTTTTCTTTAAATTTTCTTTACCTCACTTTTTTTCCGCAACCAAACGGAGCAAAAAGTAATTCATAAAAAATAGCAGAATTTATTATTTTTGGAATAACGTCATCAAAATTTCCTGTCATCAAATTAAAATAACAGCGATTCCGATAGCATACATCTAAATTTGCAGAACAATAAAAATAGGAAAAGGGAAATACAATTTCATTTCGCAAAAGGAACTAATCAACTTGAATTCTTCTCTCATTCCTCTTGCTATTGGACCACCCAAAAACCGGCAAGGGTATACAGAAGACGTTGATAACACGGTTTAAACCAATGTGGGGTTTATAACCCTAATTAATACATACCACCTCCAACACAGTTTGTCATATTGCCCTACAAAGCCATGAATGCAGGTCTTTTGGGGCAAGAGTTGGGGTCAAAGCTTCATAACTTAATAGCATCAGATGGTCAAAGCTTGACTGTGTATCTGCACAATTTTAAGACAAATGAGTGACAGCTAAGGTCTTAGTAGTAAATGCCAGCGTAAAATCTAAGATGGGAAAGAATGTGAGAGGGAATGAGGGAGCAAATGAGATGGGGATGCAGCAAAGTCGGGTGCTTAGTGCTTTGTGTACACCTTCATTTGTATACAATTTCAAGACCCATACTATACTATTTAAGTACACGAACAACTTGTCTCCCTAAAAGTATTGTCAATGACCCTTGATAATGTGGAAAGTGTCCTTAATCAAGTATCCCTTCCTGCAAAGAAAATTGAATATAACAGGTCATTTGATCTTTCTCAATGCAGCTTTTAGGGTATGTGGTTTCAAGTTTAGCTGCCAATGGTTTTAATGATCTCATCAATCGATTTGCCTATCAAACAATGTCATTTAATATAAGTGACACAATCCCGGGAAAATACTTGTGCTAGGATTACATAGGTAATCTAGGTTCATCGATATGGATTTGATTAGAAATTAGCCATTACCGATAGTGAACCCTCTTGCCGAATGGATCTCATCTGACTTGTGTAATTAAAGAAATAATCCCGAGTTTTGAACTTAGTGAAAAGAAAAACAATAGCAAATACATGTTCAAATCTAAGGGTGTTAGGTTCATTAAAATATTGCAAGCACATCTAATAGTATCTTAACAGTCCAGCCATAGCCGTATTCCCATGTGCTTTGTTTGTAGTATTTAGGATAGAGTTATTATGTTGATTTGATTAACTAACACACATAGTTTTACAAAAACACCTTTATCTCATGATTTGTGCATAATTGGACATGAGGGTTGACATACTCTCTCTAGATTTTTAGTTATGACTAACTAACAGTGGGATTTGATTGATTTAACTCTAAACATGCGCACAAGCACTTTCGTAGTTAGTACTTGGCCCTGTACCTGTCTATTGATCTGTACTGTGATTGCTATCCTTACTTTCTAGGCTATAGACATTAGGGTTTGAAATTAAAAGGCTGTTGACGTTATGTAACGTCAAAAAAAAACTAAAATTGTGTGTTTTGTCGCAAACCTTTCACACAACAGTAAAGGGAATAGCAATAAATTGGTTACCTCATTCAAGCATAAGAATTGCCAGATGATTTAACTTGCAAATTTGGATTCTTAAATTCGTCAAACCTGTAGCAATAGCGATTCCAGTAATCAGGAATCAGGATGATAATAGCGAAACGAAAAGATTAACAGAGCTTTTACAGACTGTAGTTGAAATTGATGTGTACCTTCATCATGCCAATGTGAAAATGACGCAATATTTTCATTTTTCACCACTAGACAAGCTGCTGGAACCTAGGTACTATTGAACACAACTTTGAAGTTTGAAGTCATCATCATCATTCAAGATATATCATTTTTCAATGTCTCTTCCATGCCGCAACTGTCCTTATGGCCCTTTTATTTCATTTTGTTTGATTAAGAGAGGCAGTCTCCATCTCAGCAAGTACCCTGCAATGTGAAAAATGAAATGCCAAATAGGTGAAAAGTATCAAAACAAAGACCTCTTCTCAAATAATGCATGCTAGATATATTGCGGTAAGATCGACATCTAGTACTTGTTGACAACAACTTATTTGTATTTATTGGCATCACTTCTTCCATATGTCTATGCAGATCATGTACAGGCAAATTTAGGTAAAATATTATCCAAATAGTAACAGAAGCAACTCTTGTCTGTCTAAAATGCCCCACACATAAAAGTTAGGTAGAGCTGTTCCGATAATCTGTTGTGAAATTCTACAGACAAAGTCAATGTTCAATGATTTAGTTATTCTTGTAGGGCATGTGTCATCCTGTAATAGATAAGCAGGGCATCCCATGGAGTGTGTCCAATACTTTGTCCCTTAAAGTTTAAGGTCCAGTATTCATCAGCAAAGAATTTCCACAAAGGTTTACAGTTTACACTATGCATTAGTCTTGTCCAGTCCAAAGGGGAAAAAGAAGTAACAAAAGCAAAGACCCTTTAGAAGCCACAATAATTCCTGAAAACAAGTGTCACATGCTATTCCAAATTCACTTTTATTCAACTACTGTTTAATGCTCACTACCATAAATAAGCCAGTACAGCCTTCTCTACCATGTGACTAGAAACATATGCACTATGTTCCGATAAATATGTAAAAAAGAAATGAACACAGAAAATGGGCTAGGGGAAATGGTCGAGCCATGCCTATTGTGTTAAAGTAATAGATAATGCATGATGCATCAATGAAAAAAAAACTAACACTAGTAAAATGAAATCTAGTGGATCTTTTTGACAAAAAAATAAGCTATTTGCTCATTAGAGAACCAACAGTAGTGTGATTCACTTTGACAACACGAGCTTGCAAGATCGCACCAAAACTGTAGGCTACGACATGTCACGTAGACGTGGATAAGATCATTACAAATAAAGGCCTAAAGAAAGACTTGATGGATCAGAAGCCGAACAGACAAAGCTTAGAGTGCTAATGCATCACATATTATGATTTGATTTCTGTGATTCCAAAGCAAAGAAATGTCATGTTTCAGTCACAAACTGATAGATCCCATGGTATCAATAGTTGGGGCAATTTGTCGATCAGCTAACAAAGAATAAAAGAGATGACAAAAAAGCAATGCTAAAGTTCAATACCTCTGATTATTGGCTCAACCAACAATAATCAAGACCAATAGCTTTCAGGCCATCCCATCCTGTTACCTGATGGACTAACAGCTAGGACCCGTAAGTGGTGAGCAGCAGTAAAGCATTTATCTTTAAAATTGATACAATATAATTCATTCAAAGGGGGATCCAGAGGGTAGTGTGCGGGGGGCACACTTCTTTATTTTCAGCTTGCTCATTTGTGCCCAAGTGCTGAATAGTGAAATTATCTTCATCTTTTAGTAGTGCTGTTTGTACCCTGTGTTTTTGCCTTAAGGGAAAAGGAGTGTCTCGATCAGGGAATATGCACAGTCAGTGGGCCATGCATTGTGGGGATCACATATGTTGAAGTGGGAAAATTATTGCTGTTGAAAACTTGATCCATACGCCTTACAGGAACATTCAAATAAATTTACAGTGAATTCAGCGGCATGCCGGTTTAATTAGGTTTTTTAGTTCAACTGTAGCCTAAGACTCTCACAATCTCCAAAGTATACAAACCTCTGTCTTACTGAATTGTTTCAGCTACATGTGTTCTGTCTAAACCATGATTATAAACTGATTGTGGACATGATCAAATAGGAACCTTTTAATAAATGCCTTACAGTCGAAACTAAAGTTGCATTGTCTTCAGATAAGGCCTCAGAGAAAGGAGCAAAAAACAAAACCTTTTCTATCATTCACCATAAACTATTGTTTACGGGCTCCTCTAAATCTTGTATATTTTAAGAGGGGTGCATAATAAATAGCCATGAACCCACTGACAATGCATATGTAGCCCAGAACAGAAGACTTTAAAACAAAGTGTAACCTGTCGTCCTACCAATTTTAAATATGCATACCTCAGAGTTCAAATGTGTTTCATGATGGTTGTCAATAACCGTGGATGCGAAGAATGTAGACATGAGATATGGCTGTCATTATTGTTTGATCTATCAAACAGTTCATATCTACATAAAAGAAAAATAATAATTTTTTTGATGAAATTCAGTTTTGGAAATAAACAGGAGATATGCAACATGAGATATAGTGCATGATGTCACCTGTGCTATAGGAAGCGTATCACACACATTTCACACATCCCAGCTTCCCAGCTTCCCAAGCTTTAGAAATGCATGCTTTAGCACTTAACCTGTAGTCCAAATGTTGACAAAGATTGAGCAAATGACTACCAACAGACCACCACCAGCTATATTAATTGCAAATTTTAAATTCTGCTTTCAGTTTCATGAATGACAGCTGTTAGTCTTGTTTACATTATCGAGCCATACCAATTAAGAGGAGCAAGGCACTCAAGATTTCAAAGGGTGCTTCATTAGATTGTCTTAACCAAGTTTGACAACCACAGAAGACACGTTGTACGAGTAGCCTTCTACTTCCTAGCCAGTAGATTTTTGTCACCGCCAAATAAGCAACCCCTTCCACATGTAATACTTTGAACCCAAAAGGGCTGAATAGGAGGGACATAGTGATAGCCATTGTCCACTGGTTGTCATATTTCTATGATTCATTTTCATAGAATAAAAGAAATAAAGCAACAACAGAACCACGAAACACTGGAAGCTTCTTTGCTTGTGTATCACAAGCACATGGCAATTACGGGCCACTATTAGAATTGGAGAGCAGCCGGATAAGGATCAATAAGAAAAAGGTACATAGAAAACGCCTGGAAATTTAAGAATCGAGCAAGCAATGTGGTTCATGTGTGAAAGAAAAACGAAGAAGCCAAGTGGTTTTTTCTTTTCTTTTTGAATAAAGAAGAAGATTATAGTGTTGGTAAAATAATATATATGTCCAATATGCATGACAATCCATTTGCAATATGGTTGACAGACTGTGACTTTGTAACCGTGTGACCTTACACTAACACCCCAATTGCTGCAAATACAAATGGCTTTAGAGAGTGCGGGCGGCCATCATTGTCACCAAAGCATTGCTCGTATATTAGACATAAACTGAGGTAACAATCAATTGTTGAGGGACTTCGAAAATGTTATCATATGCAAACCCATATACCTCAATTTCTAGCTCAATAAAGGGCTTCCATTCTCAGACGCAAGTTTTGCATGAACTGCATTAGTGGACAATATCCAAATATTGATCGAATGAACACCGTGTACTCATGACTGGTGACATTCTAAAATCACGAGCATGTGACCAACCATTGCACTTTGTGTGCCCTCAACCTCGACTGCACAGCTATTTATTATTTGGTATATCCAAACATTATTATACTGATTTAAAAGCTAATTTTAACTCCATACAATCATACATTTCACTTCCTGATTTCAATTAAGGAAAATGTATAGCAGGCATAATTTCGAAAAAAATGGCATCACCAAAATTAGGCCCTAAACTCAACCCATTCGCAGATAAGAAAACCCTCGTCATCTCACCGACTTACCGTATCACACAGTCATCATAACAATCACATCATGCACAAAACGCAACGCAAAGCAAACATCAAACACTTCCATACAACAATAACACCGCATACAGTGACGTGCCAAAAAAGAAAATGGAAGAAAATTACCACAATTCCAAGCTGGAATCGAACCGCTTATGATACTTCGCTCGCGTTCCATAACGATCTCAGCTCCGGCTGAGTTAAATTACGGAGACGATCGGAGGAGAGAAGATATGGGCCGCGGGCTTGTCAAGAAAACCCAACAAGAAACGAACAATTGTTGGGCTTCCAGAGTCGAGATGGGCCTGTTTAAATAACTGTTGTTTATAACCAAATGGAAGTACTGTCTACTGCCTACTGTCTAATGTGTACGGTAGTAAGTAGATGTAGATGCTCCTTGAGAACCCGATTTGCACTAAATGTAAAGTCATAAAAAGTTAATATTCGAAAGTCACCTGATTCGATTTTTTTTCGAAATCATCCGTACGATTATTATATTTTCCGAAAGCCACCGCTTTCAAATTAATCAAAATATATACGATGAATTTAATAGCAATGAGGTGCACAAAACTGAATTTCAGCGCAAATAAATTATCCTCACCATATTTCGCCTAACCATATTAAGAAAAGTGAGTTTTGGTGCATTTAAATTCATAGTATAATTTAAAAGTTGGTGGCTTTCGAAAATATATACTGATCTTATGGGTGATTTTAAGAGAAGTTGGTGGCTTTCGAAAAATATACTGATTTTATGGGTGGTTTTAAAAAAGTGACTCATACGGATGTTTTATTTTTTGAAAAAATACGAATCATATGGGTGGTTTTCGAATATTAACTCAATCACAAGTTTGCGTTTATTTATCACTTCCTATTTGTATTTAGTGCCAATAACCTATAGTTTGAGCTCTCAAAAGATCATTTCTCCTATAGTAATTAGGGCTGCAAACAAGTCGAGTTTTAGTTAGTTCAAGCTTGGCTCGTTTAATTTTTAACGAGTTCGAGCTTGGACCGAGCTTCTCCGAGCTTTCAAAATGTTTGTTTGAGCTCAACTCGTTTAAGTTCCACAAGCTTGAGCTTTTGTCGAATAATTTTAAAAAAAAATTATTTCTAAAATTATTAAAAATAAATTAAGTTTAAATATTTCAATTTGGACATGATAGCCTTAAACAAGATGATTGTATAGCAAGATAGTATATTTTTTTTATAAAAAGATATTTATACATATTGATCAATTATATATTTTATGAGATCATAAACGAGTTTTATATTTACTATGAAGCAAATTTTTAATAGAGTATTTATTCGAACATGTATTCGAGCTGTTTACGAACATAAACAAGTCGAACACCATGTTGCTCATGTTTCGCTCATTTAATAATCGAGCTGAGAAATCATGTTCAACCTCGGCTTGTTTAATATCGAGCCGAGCTTTTACTGAGCTTGCTCACGAACACTCAGCTCATTTGCACCCCTAGTAGTAAATAAGGAATTAAGTGAATTAATGTTTGCTTTTAATTTTGTAAAAGGAAAAATGATTACATTTTCATTTTGGAGTTTTCCATGGTTGAAACTAATTCAACTTCTGAAAAGTAAGGTAGAACTTAGCAATTTTGGAGGGTCGTTTCTAATTTCTATCAAAGCACTTGTGGAATAACTAGAGCTTTTTTATTATTGAAAACCATATGTAAAATATGACTTTACGAATGGTTCTCGAAAGAGAAAAAGCACATCTAGTTAATTGAAATCATCTAAATCTATGTTTTCTATTAAAGTTAACTTATTAACAATTTATTGTTGTAATCCGATTAAACTAAATCGGTGTCAAACGAACTCTAAGATATTTGAAGAACAACTTATAGGAGACTAGTACATTTTCAATGATTTAAAACCAAGATAATTGGCATGATGTCTGATATTTATCATATTCTCACAAAGCGTGACTATAAAATTAATAATCTTTTTTTTTTTTTTTGTAAAATGAGTGATTTCATTTAACAAAAGAGGAACTACAACCAAACAAAACAAAGGCACAAACAAACACAAACGCTAAGAGCAACATGATATAACACTATTCTATGCCGATAGATTTTAACCAATCTTTGTCCTCTCTATGAATCTTTGCAACCTTGACTGCTCCTATCTTCATTTTGAGAGTCCACACAACCTTGTTAATGATAATGCTATCATGAACTTCTTCATTGTTAAATATTTTATTGTTCCTGCACCTCCATATTTCCGCCATAACCATCGTAATTCCCGCCGCCACAATCTTTGTTTTCAGCGTCTCCTGCTTCAACTTGTTAAACCATGGAATCAACAAATATCATTCATGCACTGGACAAACAATATTCAGAAAATTCAGAATAGCAAAGATAACCACTTTTACCCCTTTGCATCAAAAAATTAGACGGTCTCGCGTTTCCAGCTCTTC
>JAWWMW010000001.1:223548-239877 GCA_035048345.1 Echeveria elegans | reverse complement strand
ATAGCATCAGATGGTCAAGCTTGACCATATCTGCACAATTTTAGGACAAACTGAGTGACAGCTAAGGTCTTACTAGTAAATGCAAGCGTACAATCTAGGATGGGAAAGAATGTGAGAGGGAATTAGGGAGCGAATTAGGGTTAACATGGGATGGTATGCAGTTAAGTCGGGTGCTTAGTGCTTTGTGTACACCTTCATTGGTATACAATTTCAAGACCCTTAGTATACTATTTAAGGACACTAACAACTTGTCTCACTACCTTAGAGTATTCTCAATGACACTTGATATGGTGGAAAGTGTCCTTAATCAAAGTATGGCTCTTCCTGCAAAAGAAAATTGAATACATCAGGCTATTTGTTTTTTCTCCATGCAGCTTTTACGGTATGTGGTTTCAAGTTTAGCTACCAATGGTTTTAATGATCTCATCCAACAATTTGACTATCAAACATTGTCATTTAATACACCACAGTCTATTATACTTCATTCGTCTCATATTATAGTTTTCATTTTTTTAGGCATTTTAAAATATAGTTTTCATTTTTTTAAATGAAATATTTTCTATCCTTACAAACACATTTTCTCTCTAACCTATTAATTTTTCATTTATTCTCTTACCTATTTTTATCTTACATAATTTTTTTAATTTATGTCCAAATCTAAATGAGCATTATAAATTAAGATGAAGGGAGTAGTACTTAGGATAAGATTTCATAGAACACTCTCCTTGATTTGATTAACCAACACACATGTAGTTTTACGGACACACCCTTATCTCATGATTTATGCATACTCTCTAGATTTTTAGTTATGACTGACCAACAGTTGGATTTGATTGATTAAACCCTCAGCATGCTTACTCGTAGTTAGTACTTAGTACTTGACGCTGTACCTGGCTACTGATCTGTACTGTGATTGCTATGGTTACTTTCTAGGCCATAGACATTAGGGTTTGAAATTAAAGGAGTTTTGAAGTCATGACTAAACTTGTGTGCACTTTCACACTACCGGGAAATGACTAGCAAGTTAAAATGTTACCTCGAGCATATGAATTGCGAGATGATTTGACTTGTAAGTTTTTTATAGTTAAATTTCGTCAAACATGTAGTGATTTTATTAAGGGAATAATGTCATTTAAATCTTTAACTTTTCAATTTTATTCATTTAAATTCTCAACTCAAGTTTGTTCTTTTAAATTCTCAACTTTTTAGCTGACTTTCAAAAAAATCTTAAGTTTATGTTGACTTTACCATTATAGACATCGATTGAGTATTTAAGATTTAGGGTTTTGGCCTATAAAGGCAAAGTCAACATAAACTTAAATTTTTTTTGAAAGTCAGCTAAAAAGTTGAGAATTTAAATGGATAAAACTGAATTGAAAATTTAAATGAGTAAAATTTAAAAGTTGAGAATTTAAGTGATAGTTTTTTCATTTTATTAATTAGGATATAAATGGTACTAGTAGAAAGAAAAATAGGAGTAATTAACAGAGCTTTTGGAGACTGTACTGGAAAATGATGCGTGCCTTCATTACGCCAATGTAAAAACAACACGTTGTTTTCACCACTAGACAAGCTTCTGGAACCTAGGTACCTATTGAACATGAAGTCATCATCATCATTCAAGGCATATCCTTTTCAAAATGTCTCTTCTATGCAGCAACTGTTCTTATGGTCCTTTTGTTTCATTTCGTTTGATTAAGAGAGGCACTCCCCATCTCGACAAGTACCCTGCAATGTGGAAAACAAGAAGTGCCCAATAAGTGAAATACTCCATATATTGAAACAAAGACCTCTTCTCAAATAATGCAGTGCTAGATACAATGAGGTTAGACTCGACATCTAATACTTGTTTTTTTTTTTATAGCAACTTATTTGTATTTATTGGCATCACTATGCAGATCATGTACTGGCAACTTTAGGTAAAATACTATCCAAACAGTTACAGAAGCAACTCTTGTCTGTCTAAAATGCCCTATATAAAAGTTAGGTAGAGCTGTTCCATTAATCTGTTGTGAGATTCCACAAATTACAAAGTCAATGTTCAACGATTGTGCTTGTAGCCTGTAGGGCATGTGTGTCATCCTGAAAAAGATAAGCAGGGCATCTCATGGACTGTGCCCTATACTTTGTCCCTTAAAGTTTTACGTCAAGTCGGAAAGAATTTCCACAAGGGTTTGCAGTTTACACTATGCATTAGGCATTAGGCATGTCCAGTCCAAATAGGAAAAAGAAGTAACAAAAGTAAAGACCCTTTAGAAGCCACAATGATTCCTGTCTCCTGAAAACAAGTGTCACATGCTATGTGTCTCTTCCAAATCCAGTTTTGCTCAACTAAGGTTTATGAGTTTATCGCTCATTACCACAAGAGAGAAAAAAAGAAACTGTACCATCTTTGCCACCAAGATACTGGCCGGATACACATAAACTATATTCTGGTCTGATAGAAAAATAACGGCAACAAAAGAGTACTCAGACAGTGAAACTAGTGGCACCTGGTCGGGATACGCACCATTTGTTTCAATAGCAAATAATGCGTCACTGAAATCTTCAGGTGAAATTTTAGGATTAGATTTAATGGAAATGATAAACAGATACATAATGAAGAGATAACAAACAAACTAAGACATGAGCAACAACTAACAATAGTAAAGTAAAATCTAGCGGATCTCTAAAAAGAAAAACAAGCTATTTGCTCATTTGAGAACAAGCAGTAGCGTAGTTCGAAAGTCATCTTGACAGCACAAAGCTTACATTATGATTTGATTTCTGTGATTCCAAGGCAAAGAAATGTCATGCTTCAGTCACAAAAATGGATACATTCCAATGGTATCAATAGTCGGGGCTTATTGTCCATCAGCAAACAAAGAATGAAAGAGATGACAAAATAGCAATGCTTAAGTCCAATACCTCTGATTATTGGCTCAACCAACAATAATCAAGACCAATAGCTTTCAGCCCATCCGGTCCAGCTGTCACCGGAAGGACCAACAGCGAGGACCCCTGCGTGGTAAGCAGCAGTTAAGCATTTATCCTTGAAATTGATACAATATTATTCATTCTAATGGGGATACAGAGGGGGGCACACTTCTTTATTTTAAAGCTTACTCATTTGTGCCAAGTGATGAAAATTGAAATTATCTTCATCTCCTGTGTTTTTGCCTTTAGGGAAAAGGAGTGTCTCAATCAGGAAATATGCGCAGTCAGTGGGGTCATGCATTGTGGGGGATCACATTATGTTGAAGTGGGAAAATTATTGTTGTTGAAAACTTGATCCATATGGCTTAGATGAACATTCGGATAAATTTACTGTGAATTCAGCGGCATTACCAATGATGCTACAATCAGAAGATTTAAAACAGACTCTCGACGGGCTGGTTTAATTAGGTTTTTTTTTAGTTCAACTGAAGCCTAAGACTCACGATCTCTGCAGTATACAAACCTCTGGCTTACTGAAAATTTTATCTACATGTGCTCTCTCTAAACCATGAAAATCATAAACTGATTGTGAATATGATCTATTAGGAACCTTATAATGGATGCCTTACTGTCAAAACTAAAGTTGCATGGTCTTCAGATAAGGCCTCAGAGAAAGGAGCTAAAAAACAATGCTTTTTCTATCATCTGCCACAAACTATAGTTTCCGGGCTCCTCTAAATCTTGTACATTTTAAGAGGGGTGCATAATAAATAGCTATGACCCCACAGACAATGCATATGCACCCTCAGAATATAAGAATTTCAAACAAAGCGTAACCAGGCGTCCTATCTATTTTAATTTGAACTATGCATACCTCAGAGTTCAAATGTGTTTCATGATGGTTGTCAATAACCATGGATGTGAAGAATGTAGACATGTCGTATGGCTGGCATTATTGTTTCGATCAACCAAAACTCCAAAAGAGTTGCATACCTACATAAAAGAAAATAATTAAACGAAGTTCCATTTCAGAAATCAGAAATAAACAGGAGATATGCAAGATGAGATACAGTGCATGATGTCACCAGTGCTATAGAACCCAGCTTCACGTTCTTTAGAAATGCATGCTATAGTCCTTAACATGTGATCTATCTAAATTGAGACATCAAATGTTGACAAAGATTGACCAAATGACCAACAACAGAGTACAGACCAAAACCAGCTATATTAATTGCAAATTTTAATTTTGCATTCCGTTTCATGAATGACAGCTGTTAGTTTGTTTAATTTATTGAACCATGTCAATTAAGAGGAGCAAGGCACTCAATATTTCAAAGGGTGCTTCATTAGATTGTCTAAACTAAGTTAAACAACCACAGAAGACATGTTGTATGAGCATCCTTCTACTTCCCAGCCAACAGATTATTGTCACCGCCAAATAAGCAACCACTACTACACGTAATACTTTGAACCCAAAAGTGCCGAATAGCAGGGACATAGTGATAGCCATTGTCCACTGTTTGCCATATTTCTATGATCATTCATTTTCATAGAATAATAGAAATAAAGCAACAACAGAACTACGAAACACTAGCAAATGTCTGTGCTTGTGATCCACAGGCACATGCTAATTACGGGCCATTGCTAGAATTGGAAAGCAGCAGGATAACCATCAATAAGAGAGTGGCATATAGAACAAGCAAAAAATGTAGGTTTATAAGTAAAGGCAAAAAAGATGATACTATAGTGGGTTTTTTTTCCTGAAAAAGGAAGAATATGTAGTGTGTGTATTATAATAACTATGTTCAAAATGTCTTTAAATATAGTTGACTTGACAAACCATTTGCAAAATGGTTGCCAGACTGCGTCTATGAACTTACACAAACAATCTTCATCACAGCCTTGGCAAGTTGGCAATTTCTGCAAACCCAAATGGCTTTACAGAGTGATGGCGACTATCATTATGATACATGCTGGTTTTTGATAGGGTTTGTTTTTAATCACTATAAATAGTGATGTTAGCTGAATGAATAAAATGACTTCCGGAAATTAATCTTAATATCAAAGAGAGGTTAGTGTTGGTAGGAAGTCGACGTTTTTGAACATCATCTTTTGTTCTTGCAATCACATTTTTTATTAATTTTTCTTGCAACACGGCACCAACAAAGCGAGCTCAACACCGGACTCGTATCAATTTGGTATCAGATTCCACCGATCCAATGACGACCGAAATACAAACAATGGAGAAGATGATGACACAGATGATGTCGGCAATCTCTGGACTCTGCAGCCGTTAATGCAATGGCAGAGCAATTGACACCAATCACAACTACCCTGAACGCGGCTAATCTACTAAGGGAGCAGCGCGAGGAGAGAGAACAAACGGCAGGGGCGATTACAGCACTCCAGGCGGAGCAGACAACCCTAGCGCATGACTTGGTCGAACTTTCGACGAAGGTGGCGAAATCTACGACTGTCAATGAAGACGGTGATGGCGTCGACGTGGGCAGAAAAATTATGCTGTCATCGTGTTCGGCATCACATTTAGGATTGACAATCGATTAGATTAGCTGGGTTTCCGTTGGGATCCTGTCGGCATCAATGGTGGTTCGTGAGTTCGACAAGGAAATATCAGGTAGCGGGGTGGATCTAGGAATGACGGCAAGATGGAGATGCGGCCCTACCGTTCGCTACCAGTGAGGATTGGTCTTATCGCTATCCGCACTTGATGAAATACGAGATGCTCCGTAACGGCATTATTCGGCCAAGTTTGAGGACAAGCTCAAGGTCGAAGAGGGAAGTAATGATACACGCTTAGGGTTGTCAATTTTTGGGCTTATTTGTTAGGATTTGTCTTTGATCACTATAAATAGTGATTTTAGCTGAATGAATAAAATGACATCCAGAAATTAATCTTAATCTCAAAAAGAGATTAGGGTTGTTAGGAAATCGACGTTTTTCAACATCCTCTTTTGTTCTTGCGATCACTTTTTGTTATTAATTTTTCCGGCAACACGACACCAACAACGCGAGCTCAACACCGGACTCGTATTACATTATCACCAGCGCATCAAGTGTGACTCGTAATCTCGTATATAGATTTAATCTGAGGTAACAATCAAACTTTCGAGAGGCTTTGAAAAAGTTATCTTGTGCAAAGAGAGGGAGTCTATTCTCGCACACAGGCCCATTTTGCATGAATGGCAATCCTAAACCACAATAGCGAACAATATCCAAACATTGATAGAATCAACCCCGAGTACTCTAGTCATTCCATGATCATCTGCCTATGACCAACATTGCACTTTCTGTGCCCTTAACCTCGTCATCGCCACTATTTTATTATTCGGTACATCCTTAACAACCTAAGTATTAGTTTATCCTTGTCAATGTGATATCCCCTCGCTGATTCACTCTTAGGAATTGGTCATTAACACCATGCATCTCCAATTTTATAAAATACACATCCATTACTCAAACAGTCATGCTTATATGCTGGGTGAAGGGATTGAAAATTTAAAAAGTACGGCATTTCCCCAATGCTATAGCAGAATCATAACCCTAAATACTTCCGATACCAAAAGTAGAAACCACACTATCGAACCCAACACAATCAAAGCTATCACAAGCCAGCAACATTGAGGTCAGTCCTCTCACCAATACATTACAAGACTGATTTAAAAACTAATTTCAACTCTAAAGAAGCATACATTACACTTCCTGATTTCAATCAAGAAAAATGTAAGCAAGCATAATTTCCAAATATACATCACCAAACTTAGGCTCTAACTAAACTCAACCGTTTGGAAAAAGAAAAAAGTCATCTCACTGATAAGAGACACATTTGAAGGACCAAATTGAAAATACCAAAGAATTGAACTCTCTTTAAACTCGCCTGCGCGCGAATCAAATCACCAATTTTTCGAAACCCTAAACACTTTCCAATTGCATTGTAACGTGAATATTACTCGATTGTTCTGATCGGTTCCTGCAAGCTGTTGTTCCTTGTGAATATCAGTTCGCATCCTATCAAGTGGTATCAGCTGTCACCGAATCCTCGGATCATAACGAAAACCAGAGCACAGATAACAGCCTCCGATGTAGTTGATGTGTCCGAAAGTGCGCCTAGAGATTTCGGCAAGGAGATCGATGCACTGCGTACGGATATAGGAGATATTAAGACGCAAAACGAATTGATGATGCAGATGTTGCGATCCTTAACTCACCAGAAGGCGCCGATCGAGCGGTGCGACGTTGAGGAGTCGTCGACACATATATCAGGTACTTCTGCTGCTCTTAACTCTTCAATTGAAACTGATCATGCTCCTGTTCGTCCTGATATGGTTACACGACCTGCGAATTTGGAGTTTCCACGGTTCTCTGGAATTGGAGTTAAAAATTGGTTATATAAGTGCGAGCAATTTTTCGCACTTGAGAATACTGATGATGATCGGAAAGTTCAACTAGCATCTATTCACCTGGATGATTTGGCTGCTTATTGGCATGAATCTCTCCAATTTGCGGCTGGTGGTGGTAAAATCTTATCTAGCTGGTCGTGCTACAAGCATGAGTTGCTGACCCGCTTTGGTGATTTACTAGATGATCCAATGTCCGAACTGGCATCACTGAAGGAATTACAGCCTATACGGACAAGTTTGATTACCTGAGAACTAGAGTAAGGTTGCCGGAGGAGTACCTCATCAGTTTATATTTAACTGGTATGAGATATGATACTCAAATGCATATCCGCATGTTTGAACCTCAGACAGTGCGACAGTGCTTTTCCTTAGGAAGGTTATATGAATCTGCGCACCCCAAACATATGTCAGCAAGTTACACAACCAGAGGGAAAACAGTTAATACTCAAACTTCCTTTGCGGCAACAACACCAAAGTTAAATACCACCCCAATTCCAAGGGCAGTCACATACCAATCTTACAACCACATTAAACGTAAAATGAATCCTGATGAAATTGCGGAAAGAAAAGATAAAGGGTTATGTTTTCTATGTGATGGACAATATACACCAGCTCACTATCGAACTGCTCATAAGGGGGGTCAACTATTTTGGTTGGAAAGCACTACAGAGGAAGAAAATGAACCTGAGGTACCTCTCATTTGTGAAGATGATATAGAGAATTGTACACCTCCTATTCACATTTCCATGAACGCTGTTAATGGTATTGATAATTATTTTACCATGAGAGTTAAAACAATGTGTGGCAAGAATCCCATCTTTGTTCTCTTTAATTCTGAAAGCACGCATAACTTCCTGGATGAGAAAATAGCAACAAAGTTAGGATGCAGAATTGAGAACCTTAGCTCTATATCAGTTGCAGTGGCTGGAGGATCAAAGTTACCAGTCAAAGAAATTATACACAATTTCTACTGGACATTTCAGGGTACACATTTCACTTCAGATGTATTGGTAATATGCTTAGCAGGTTATGATATGGTCCTAGGAGTACAGTGGTTCAGGCAGTTTGAAGATATGCTTTGGAATTTCAATAAATATACCACAACAATTATTAATGATAACAGGAAACTCATCCTAAGAGGTATTAAACCTGGGTCATGCAGGGAGACTAATGCAAAAAAAACTCAACAAGATACTACATGAACGTTTATCGTTATCCCTCATTATATTTCTGCAGTGTCTTCTGAAGAAATGGATGAGTCTTCACTATTGAAAGGCCATAACTCAGCTGATTTTGTGCCTGCAATTCAATCTGTTCTGGCTAAATTCAGTAACCTTTTTGAGAAGCCAGTAACCTTACCTCCTAAGAGAATTCTACATGATCACAAGATCCCTTTAATAGATGGAGCCAAACCCGTGAACTAGCGACCTTATAGATTCTCTGTCCAACAAAAAAATGAAATCGATACGATAGTTAACAATATGCTGCAGGATGGTATAATACAAAACAGCAGGAGTGCTTATGCATCACCTGTGGCGCTTGTTAAAAAGAAAGATGGAACTTGGAGGTTGTGTGTGGATTATCGTTCCCTAAATTCTACAACAGTAAAGGATCGATTTCCTATTCCCCTCATAGAAGACATGATGGATGAACTAGGTGGAGCTACAATTTTTACTAAAATTGACCTCAGGTCTGGCTATCATCAAGTGAGAATGCATGAAGAGGATATTCATAAGACAGCATTTAAAACTCACTCTGGTCACTTCGAATACTTGGTTATGCCTTTCGGCTTAACAAATCCCCTGCAACATTTCAAAGTTTAATGAATGCAGTGTTTCAGAAGTATTTGCGAAAATTTGTCCTAGTATTCTTTGATGATATCCTCATCTACAGCAGAGATTTGGATACACATCTACAGCACATTGAAACAGTACTGAAGGAAATGGAAAGTAATTCCTTATGTGCTAAGAAGAGTAAATGTGACTTTGCATGCAAACGAATTGAATACTTAGGACACTTTATCTCGGCTGAGGGAGTTTCTACTGATCCTAGCAAAGTTGAGGCAGTTACTAACTGGCCTAGACCTACATCCGCAAAGGAATTGAGGGGATTTTTGGGTCTTTCAGGTTACTATCGCCGGTTTGTTAAAGGCTATGGCACTATTGCTCGACCTCTAACTACTCTTTTAAAGATAGATAATTTCTGTTGACATAATGAAACAAAAAAGGCCTTTATTGACCTGAAATTAGCCTTATGTTCTTCCCCTGTTTTGGCGTTGCATGATTTCTCTAAACAATTTGTGGTAGAAACTGATGCTTGCGCCTTTGGAATAGGAGCTGTACTGATGCAGCAAAGCCATCCCCTGGCCTATATAAGTAAGCACCTGAAATGAAGACAGTTGGGACTTTCAATCTACGAGAAGGAACTGTTGGCTGTTATTTTTGATCTCCAGAAATGGAGACATTATTTACTGAATTCCAAGTTCATTATAAGAACTGACTAGAGGAGTTTAAAATACTTACTTGATCAGAGGCTGAACACCCCCGTACAACAGCAATTCCTTCCTAAATTGCTGGAGTTCAGCTATGATATACAGCACAAGGAGGGTAAGGAGAACAAGGCAGCTGATGCTCTTTCCCGAATTCCTAGCTCAGAGTTGCTCTCGTTACATTTATCTACAATTGATTCTGATCTCTTGCATAGAATCAAGAAAGCTTATGAGACAGATAGTATACCTAAAGACTTGATTGTGCAATTAAAGACTAATTCCAATGCCAAAAACAACTATGTGTGGCAGGACTCCATGTTGCGGAGAAAAGGGAAATTGGTAATTGGGAATGATGCTATGCTGCGCAATGATATTTTACTATGGATGCATTCATCTGCAACTGCAGGTCATTCAGGCACCACCAAAACTATAAAGAGAATTAAAGCACTTATTTATTGGAAAGGTCTCTCTAAGGATGTTCACCATTTTATCCGCAATTGTCAGGTGTGTCAGGTTTCAAAATATGATACTGCAGCATCTCCGGGGTTATTACAACCATTACCAATTCCTAATGCTATTTGGGAAGACATCTCTATGAATTTCATTACAGGTTTACCTGTTTCTTTTGGGAAATCTGTGATTTTTGTGGTGGTGGACCGTTTGACAAAGGCTGCCCATTTCATGGCTTTGAAACACCCTTTTACAGCCCTCATTGTAGCTCAGGTGTTCTTGGACAATGTTTTCAAACTCCATGGCTGCCCAAAGTCGATTACCTCAGATCGTGATCCCATCTTTATAAGTGATTTTTGGAGGGAACTGTGGAACCTACAATGAACAAAGCTAAACCTCTCATCAGCTTATCATCCTCAAACGGATGGCCAAACAGAAGTTGTAAATCGCTGTCTTGAGTGTTATTTACGTTGTATGTGCGCTGATAAACCATACCTTTGGAGTAAATGGTTGCCCCTTGCCGAGTGGTGGTATAACACCACATTTCACACATCTGCTCAGGTAACCCCCTTTGAAGCTATGTTTGGGACTCCTGCTCCAATCTATGTTCCATACTTCCCAGGTGAATCCAAAGTTCCTGCGATATCTAACAGTTTGGCCGAACGAGCAGCTTTGATTAAATTACTCAAGTTCCACCTGCGCCGGGCTCAGGATAAGATAGCTGCTGCTGCAAATAAACACAGGTCAGAGAGGCAATTTCAGGTTGATGATTGGGTGCTTTTGAAATTGCATTCTTACCGTCAGCAGAGTTTGGTTCACCGTACAAATCAGAAGCTTGGCCCCAAATATTTCGAACCCTTTCAGGTGGAATCCAAAATTGGCTATGCAGCCTACCGCTTGAAGCTTCCGTCCTCCACCAAGATACATCCAGTTTTTCACGTTTCATAATTGAAGCAATTCCATGGAAACGTTTCCCAGATTGTAGCCCTACCCGACGCAGTCGACGAGCTACCAGTTAAGTTTCCGGTGGGGGTCTTGGAACGCCGTTTGGTTAATCAGAAGGGAAAGGCAGCAACTCACTCTTGTTACGCTGGAATGATTCACCACTCGAAGAAGCGACATGGGAATTTTTCGATGAGCTGCAATGAAAATTTCTGACTTTCACGCCTTGAGGTCAAGGCTTTCGCGCGGGGGAGCTTTGATAAGAGACACACTTGAAGGACCAAATTGAAAATACCAAAGAATTGAACTCTCTTTAAACTCGCCTGCGCGCGAATCAAAGCCCCAATTTTTTGAAACCCTAAACACTTTCCAATTGCATTGTAACGTGAATTTTACCCGATTGTTCCGATCGGTTCCTGCAAGCTATTGTTCCCTGTGAATATCAGTTCGCATCCTATCACTCACCGACTTACCAACTCGCACAGTCATCACAACAGTTGCATCATGCACACAACGCAAACGGTCAAACACTTGCATTGCATATATATAACAATAACATCAAATACACTAACGCGCCAAAACAAAAATAGAAGAAAATTACCACAATATTAAGCTCGAATCGAACCGGTGATGATCTGCTTTCACTTCCGATTACGATCACGACTCTGGCTGAGCTTGAATTTCGGAGAAGGAACAAATCGCCCGTGAGAAGTCTGATAGAGAGAACCCTTGTCTGAGAGAGATATGGGCCGCGGGCCCGTCAAGAAGCCCAGCAAGAAACTATCAAAAGATGGGCTTCCATAATCAAAATGGGCCTTTTTGAAGAGTAAAAAAAATGTAGGAAGTTCGTTTTCATGGAAAACATATTTACAAGTTCTCAAAATCATATTTATGAATCACATTTTTTTCCAACTTTTCGACTCAATTCTGCAACCACGCATCCCAAATTAATTTAATATTTAAAAATTAGAAGGTAATTACTCAAAATCAAGTCTAGGTATGGTGTTTACTGAAAACCACCTTTATATGTAAAAAAAAAAAATTCCAAAATCATCTTTATGAGTCAAAACGTTTTCCGAAAGCCACATATATTACTTTTTGATCAATTTCTGTTAGACGCGTCCACCCACCTTGGCAAAATTTTGGTTTCGGACAAACCTTGGAACCTATGGACGTATCATCTATTTTTTGAGTAGTAGTCTTCCTCTTTTTAGAACATAGGAATTTATGTTGATGTCTTTGGAGTAATTTTCCCGATTTTTGGAACAATAGTTGCTGTCTTGAACCTTGGAACCTTGTTACTTTTTTTGCACTCTGAATTTTTGGAGTATTCCTATTTTGCATTTGATAGAACTTTCTTCTGCTATAGGTTGAGTTTCTCCATGGCAACCTGTCCCAACCTACTCACTAGGGAAGTTCCAACCTATCCCAACTTTATGCTAGAACCCCAATTCCAACCCAACAACATAGACGTGACTTCTGAGTCAACGACTATTTTCAAAACCCGAAACATGCACAATCATCAACGTGACCAACCGCAGCCACCCTAGTAACAATATGTTTTAATTCACTCTGAAACCTTCAAACACTAGCTACGAGTTAAGTAATATTGATTTTTGTTTGATGAATATTTACTTTTGATTGACGAACATGATTGACGAACATTCGCTACCGCTGAATAACACCAACTTTTGTTTGATTAACTTCTGACTAAGAAATATTATCCTTTAATTGCAAATACAATTTTTTGAATGATCAATAGTATATGTTGATTGAAGAATATTAGGTTTAGATTGATGAACATTTCCTGCTCACTAAAGAATATAAACTATAGTTTGATGAATATTATCTTTTGATTGAAGAAAATTAACTATTGACGAGGAACTCTAGGTACTAATTGATGAACACTATTTTTTATTTGATGAATATTTGCTTTTGATTGATTAATACTTTACTACTTGTTGAATGGCAAAAAATATGTTTTGATGGAGGAATATTAGATTATGATAGTTGAATACTAGTTAATGCTTCTTCTATCTATTTTCAAACTTTCCACTCTCCCTATCTCCCCAGTACCAAATATCAACACCATCCCTAATAAAAACTAAATAAACATTTTCTCACCATCTACGATTATCGCATTATACAATCTCCTCGCTTCCTTAAATGATCTTCGCTTGTGAATTGAAATGTTATTTGATGTGTGTTCACTTTAAATGGAGCATGAGTATAGTGAAGACGATCTCCTTTGATGCACGTCGAGTTTAATGGATGTCAAAGATCATTCGAAAATGATCAAATTGAGATGTAGACAAAGAGGATGATTGAGATGACCACAATGATGGAGATGTGAGCGGTTTTGAAATTTGTGAATGAAAATCCTAAATATCATCAATTTATTTTAATAAATAGACAAAAAGCAAGCTTATCCTCTTTGAGTTTCTTTATATTAATTTTAATCATGATCACAAAAGAGGACACATGACTCTCATCCCCACCATTTTTTACTTATTCCTAAATTTAACCGTATTTGAGTATAATAAAGTCTCCATGGGATTATCAGCAGCACGAGTATAATAAAGTTGAGTCTGATCGAGGATATCATCAATATACTTAGATTGCGATAGAAGATAGCCACGGGAAAGTAAGCTACTTCAATTCCCATAAAATACTGCAAAGGCCCCAAATCTTTATTCCCGAACTCATAAACTAAATGTCGCTTCAGCTCCGCAATTCTATCAATATCATCTTCTTTGATAATCATATCAACCACATATAATGAAAGTAATTTACAATCTGATGGAATGGACCTGATAAACAAGGCCGTATCATGGTGACTAGAATGAAATCAAAGAGACAATCACAATAGAATTTTTTCAAACCAGGCACGCGGAGCTTGTTTCACTTCATAAAAAATTCTTCATACAAACATCTCCTGAACTATGAGGAACACCTGGGGAGGAGTCATAGAAACTTCCTCCTTCAAATCACCGTTCAAAAATGCATTCTTAACATCCAACTGAGAAATAAATCACTGCTTCATAGATGCAACTATTATAAGAGTGTGAATCGTAACATGTTTGTAAAAGTTGTCAGAATGTTGATTTTTACTTATTCCTTGCAATTTTTAGTAAAAGTTGGAAAAGCAAATGAATATTCTACTTCAATTTTAGTAAGAATAACTTAAATACCTGTTAAATTAAGTTAATTTAAGTTGCAAAATAAGGTCAAATCATGCCCTTAGCAGAGTAGACTTTTTTTGAATCGTTGAATATATGTATAAGTTTATACTGTGTATGAATCGGATTAGGGGTGGGTATAGGACGACGGGAGCCGGTCCGATTCCGATCCGAAAAATGTTGGGGCCATATTTATAGGCTCAAACCCTACCTATAAAAATTATGACATGCTTGAACCAGTTCTTAACTCGACCCGAAAAAGACCGATAGTCGTAGAAAGCTCAAGTTTATTATTTTATAGTTGAGAAGAACACATATGTTTATATTAACGTGTTTGATAAAAAGAATACGTTGAAAGCCAATTCGAGTGGAAGCTCGCTAGTATTATCTTGAAACCTCTGGGCGCAAGTTTGAATCTTTACTATATAAATAATTTTAGAAAATTTCAAATAAGTTACGGTCGAATCGGATCGAGCCGCCCGAGCACGTCCATACTTGGTGGCTTGATCTGAAGTCCATAATGTTAGGGTCGGGCCTTGCCCTACCTTTTCCAACTCTTCAATATACAAGTGAAAGTTGTTACTACTAAATTGTCATCGATGAAGAGTTCAGAGTCGGAGTGTTATATCATCGTAGTAGTCATCTTTTGTTTGCGTTTAGTATCTCATTTAGTTAGAGTATGCTCTGTTATATTTAGAGATTGTTGACGATTCATTTTTAATTACTTCCGTTATTCACACTGTTATTAAAACTATTATTATATTTTGGATATTTGATCATAATGGATACTCCGTAGTTCTAAGACTTGCTAGACCAATCTCAATCTTAAATTTTAAGTCGTGACACCAGACACCACGTGTTGTTAAACAATTGCATGTGAGTCACCTGCCTTTTGCATCGATGGGCAATTTTGTCACTTACATTGTTTTTAATGTACAGTCTGATGCGGGTCTCGTCTTCCCTCTCTTTTTTTATTTACATTTTAACGAAAAATTAGGTTTAATCGAGCTGAATTGGATCTGGTAGTTATAATTTTTCTTACGTCGATCTGCACATAGTACTAATTTTGTTACATCTATATGCACACATGGTTTTTGTTTAAATGCACACTATCAAGTATCAAACATCTATTTGCACAACAGAGATACACTCGTATTCCCAAATTTAAGAGTAAATGCATTCAATCGAAGATCAGGTCTGCTCGCATTCACCCGATGCTTGAATTTAAAGTTGGATTTGCACAGATCTGCCTATTCAATCAAATATCGGATTTGTTCAGATGTGCCATGCCTCCGCCGTCCATCTGGATCCGACGTCGCCGACAAAAATTGGGTTCGTAGCGTTTTTAAGTTTGAGTTTTCTTAAGAGAGATTGCGAGAGGAGTGATTGAAGATGTGGGGGGTGAGGTAGAGGACAATGAGAAACTAAGAACAAATGCACAAGCGGATTAGAGATAAGACAATGACTTTCGCAGCATACCAATAGAATGATACATACGTTGGACTGTTTGTATGATTGAAGATTCAGATCTTCCAACGCCCCATCCGATAGTACGAATCATGAATATAATAATAATATTTAATATATTTTGTTGTCTAATATGTAAAATTACATAAGGGAGTTGATCAAATAAAAGGGGTGTTTAAAATAAAAAGTATCAAAAGATCATGTTCATTCATTTGATTCATCTTACGTCCCATATTAAATTACATATTAAATGATATTTAAATTAAAAAGGGGCAAATATGGAAATATAATATTTACATTAATTCTTAATAGCTTGTTCGACATTTTTAATGAGTATTATTCTCATTTTGACTATAAAAAATATGTTTGAAGAGACAACATCATGCTAATCAGAAAGAGATGAGACATGAAATTTCTGTCCCCTGTTTGATGTACATAATTCATGAATCTGATGTACTTTTTCATGTTC
>JAWWMW010000001.1:211102-223448 GCA_035048345.1 Echeveria elegans | reverse complement strand
GATTATCTACAAATCTCTAGTTGAAGGTAAATTTAAATTCCGAACAGAAGATAGTCTAAATTGCGATTCAAAATTTGAATCAGTGCAGGACAGGTCCCCGCAGGTCCAAGTCGAGGGATTTTCGACCCGCGCGCAGGGCAGATCGACGCCGACCCGCGCAGGACAGGTCGCAATCGGCCGAGGACCTGCCCCGTTGTCATCCATACACTGACGGGCTTCTGTCTCATCTTCAGAGCTACCTCACACCCTAAATTTCCAAAGGAGATAATCAGTTGCTAACATTAGTTCCAAAACTGTATACAGATTACAATAACTAGAGAGAATGGAAAAGGCTTTATATTATTCTGTTGCATACATTTTCTGCAAGACTATCTGCCATCAATCACGGACAAAGTCAGGCCGTTGTTGGAGTATCTTCCAAGATTGTTTAAGGCTGTGATAGGTTCTGATGCACTCCACAAGGAAGAGAAAGCAGGTGTTTTTGGAGTAGTTATTGCGACAGCATCATTGGTTAGCATGGAGAGCACTTCGGACATAGTTGGTCTATCAGCTGCCAGTTCCTGGACGCAAAGAAGTCCCACTTTTATGTACCGCAAAATATTTTCTGGAGGAATTTTTTTGTCAAAGACGGGATCCATCAGTTCGAGCCCTCTGTCTTTGTTCCACAAGTCCCACGCCTGCAGATGGGAAAAATGATAAAGCATAATAATCGACGAAGATAATGCATAAAAGTTACCTAAGGGAACCAATAGTGCTTACATATCCAATAAGACTAATCGAATCAGATTGATAAAATCCCGTGTTCTTTTGCCCACTCAAAATTTCCAGCAATAAAACCCCATAGCTATAAACATCAGATTTGACTGAAAAGAGGCCTTCAAGCGCGTACTCCGGGGGCATATAACCGCTGCAAAAATCAACAACAAAGAACTCTAAGTCTGCAGCATCAAGAATTTTGGTAAAAAAGAAAAGAAAAATATTGCTGTTAACTTACTATGTCCCAACGATGCGATTAGTGTTAACTTCTGAATCATTTCCACCAAATATTCTTGCCATTCCAAAATCTGATATCTTGGGGTTCATGTCAGCATCCAATAAAACATTACTAGCTTTCAAATCTCTGTGAATGATCCTCAGCCTAGAATATTGATGTAGGTAAACAAGTCCTTGTGCGATTCCTTCAATGATGCGAATCCTTGTTTCACAATCCAGCAAACCTTTCTTAGTAAGGTCTGCCAATGTCATAATCCAAAGACTCATATTATAATCTACATATAGAACCAAATACCTTGAAAGGGTATCAGAGTTAAAATAAGAAAAAATTAAGCATCAAAAAATATATATATATATATATATATATATATATATATTATGTGTATGTATATCGAGGCACTAACCGAATAAAAAACCATCCAAACTTTTGTTTGGCATGTATTCATATATCAAAATCTTCTCTTCCTGTTCCAAGCAGCAACCCAACAATCTAACGAGATTCCTGTGTTGAAGCTTTGCTATAAGCATCGCCTCATTTTGCAGTTCCTCAATGCCTTGCCCAGATATTTTTGAAAGTCTTTTCACAGCAATTTCCATACCCTTAAGTAACTTCCCCTGGAAATACATTTCACAATAGATTTTCAAGTGCTTTCCCAGCGGAACAAATTATATTGCAAAAATCCTGAAACTATATTGTATTCTTACGAGAAAGAATCTCACCTTGAATACAGGACCAAAGCCACCCTCTCCGAGCTTGTTATCCAAGGAGAAATTGTCTGTTGCAACAGCAACACTTGCAAAGCTAAATAGTGGTAGTCCAGGATCATAGTTTTTATCGCCATCAACTGGTTTTCCGCTTGAGGGATCCCCCTTGGTAGACTGTAAGTCGATTTCAAATAGTAATATATTCTGACCTGTTTGACATTCTCTTTTTAGCAACCACACACTTAAATCAAGCCATTATATGCAGCCAAATCAGGGAGTGCTGATAGTAATTTCCAACCTTTAGGTTCGCGTTTACCCAGCCATCGATGACCAAAGTATAAGCACAAAAGCAGCAGAACGACAAAGGCAAGCGTAGGAGTAATCACCAAAACAAGCTTGTTTTTTTCTACATGAATCATACATATTTGTTAATCATATTTTCCAGTACTATGACAAATGGAAATATACGAGCAAGCGGAAACTGGTTACAGATACCTGATGTTGGGAACTCAGACGCAGCGAGTTTCAAATAGACTGTTTTCCCAGAGTCATTTCCCGGTCTTAGTTGATCAATATTCAACAAATCATCATACCATGTCAAACATCCCGCGCTGCCATCAAATTTGTATGCAGTACAAGAGCAGTTGCGCAGACATGTTGACTCGCAGTCTTGAGCACTCCGAATTTCAAGAGTTTTGGAATCTCTAGGATACCTAACATACGATAGTCTAAGGAACTCGTCTTTTTCTTTAGCGATTGATGTATTTCCACACTGCAAAGGAGTTTTCCTCACACAACCAAGAGATCTGTCCCCTTGACGCCAATTTTCTGAGGAACGTGGTTCAAAACCACTCAGGCATTCACAAAACTCTGAAGTTGAGCTATCGCATAATCCAAACGGGCCACAAAAGGCAAATATCTCACATTGAGGTTGAGGCACACCCATATAATAATTCCATTGCTGCGTGTCCTCTTGCCATACAAGTTGTTTTAATTGCCCAGACACGTCCAATACAGCTCGAACTGTACGATCAAGGTCGAAAGGAGTAAACGTAAGATAAGTCTCATTTTCGTTACTGATGAAGCTAAAATGAAACATTTTGTTAAATCGCATGCCAGGTAATGAGCTGAATTTGTCTCCATCCCAAGGACCAGTAGACCAGTATAATTTAGAACCCTGCCACGTTGAAAATTGATCAGGTTGCTTCTGGTCAAGTTTCATAGAGTACGCACCAAGAGCCGGATCATCCAAACTTCTCCACGACTGCAAAGACCAATCCTCCCCGTTCTTCAAATTTATCCCAAGCTTCATACCAGGAAGTAACGTATCAGATGGACTGTCAAAGCTCTGCCACACAACCTTCGAATTAAAATCCTTCAAAACAAGATTCCCCGAATCCATTAAAGTAGCAGTCGTATTCGCATTAGACGTCAAATTTGTGATCGAGAACGAAATCTGCTCATACGATATCACAAGGTTCCCCGCACTAGTAACAGCCAGAACCGCTGTACTAGTAACCGGAAAATTCCGGTTGCCAACCCATACCACCGTGCGCACAGGCATCTGCTTGTACCATATCCCAACATAATAATTACTGGAATTTCCAGGGGTAAAGAATCCAAGTTCAAACACCTCCCCTGCAGAAACCAAGCTATCCGAACCTGAGAAACGTCCGCCTTCCGACAGTGTATCTACACCAGAAACTACACTGATTATTTCATCAGAGCATCCGAAAAGAATCAAAAACAAAAGACACCATGCGAACTTAATATCTACAGGCATCACCAGCAATCTATCTACACAAGCAAAATGTAAATGCACAAATAAAAATTAGGAAATTTTCTGATGAGTTTTAATAGTCGAAGATATGTGCTGTTTACTTTGACTTTTTAAACCTGGAATTTGCACGGCCAACAATTCACCACAGAAACCCTATTTAAGCATACCACAAATTGAAACCGCGTGGTCATATCCGGAGGCGGAGAATAAAATAGACAAGCTGAAATGAAACCGCACAAGGATCCTCTCGGTCGACAAAACCCTAATGGCGAACCCAAACCTGCGTGTAAACAAAGTACTGTGAAACTTTTAATAATCGTATGACAGTAACTTATTCAATAATCCTATCTAAACTCTACGGTAGATTTCTATATTATGCACACCGAAGTACGAATCGCACCGGGGTCATTATGAAAAAAAATATCCTTTAACCTTTGATTTAGGGGTTCGAAGACAAGGGTCTAAACCACTTGGCCACAATCATTTGTGCGTGTAATTGGAAGAGTTGACAGAAGATTTTTAGGCATGAGATCGATTGTTCTAGTAATATTTTTATTTTTGAGCTTTTATTATGAAGTTCTTAGGATATTTTGAAGGAAGATCGGATCGGGTGGGCTAAGACCAAGGCATGGAGCCCCCAACAACTCTCTCTTAAGACAAAAATTATATTGTCATATAGAAGGGCTTGGCGAATGAATTCTTGATACGAAATGAATAGATTTTCTGTTTATTTCACTTGCAATTGTTATAAGAAATCCATTATATTTTCAATTTGATTTCTTTATTATTATTATTAAATACTAATTTAATTCTCTTCACACTTTATAACAAAAGTAGAAACAATTTTAACATTGTATACTCATTGATCAAAATAAATATTACTCCATCCTTCCTAATTTGTTTTTCTTGCTTCCTTTTTGGATATTACCTTAAATTCTTCTTGTTTTTTTCAGTTCTCTCTAGTCTCTTCTATTTTTTTACTCACAATACCATATTTTTTTAATTTTATCTTCACCCACTTACTTTTATTTTATTTTCACTCTCATACCCTCATTATTTCTTAATAGTCATGTTACAATAAAAAAAGATGAACATTTCAAGACGGAGGGAGTAGATGAAAATTAGCCTTCTTCCAAGTAACAATGAAGAATAATCTTTATCCTTATTCTATGGTATTTTTAAATAGCCGTTGTTTTTTCCTTCTTAATCGATCTTTCATATTTTGTATAGCAACATCCGTTTCGACCATACATGAATTAGAACGATGTATTCTTTAATTCTTACCTAATTACATGTAGCTTCAAGTGTTTCCAACGTATGAGAGCTTGTATTTGAGCTTCAAATCTTTGTAGTCAAATGTAGGGCACTCGAGAGATCCTCACCAGTCTTCGACGTCGGCGTCGTTTCAGTATTCATGCGATGCGTACTTCGAGGCGCTCGGAGGTGTTGGCTCGTGCGGAGCGCAGATTTTGGGGTTGGAGGAGTAGCGCCCGACTTCTTCAGTCAGCATATATCGACCGCCTGGCGCGAGGCGGCTCGCCCGGTCCGGCTGGAGCGTCAAAATGATCAGTTGACATATGAGGTACAGCAGATCCGGACTGAGATGATCGAGTTAAGGGATTTACGAGATGAGGTCACAGAGTTGAGGAAATTCCGTCAGATGATGGAGGCTTTCATGGCCCGGATGGCGGTCAATCAGCCAGCTCCGTCCTCTTCCAGTCAACCCTCGCCACCGCCGCAGGCGGATTAGATTTTTTAGCGTTTATATTAAAAACAATAATTTATGTAAATATTTCATTTTCAAATATTTAAATTTCTTAAGTATTTATATTTATATATTTATTTAATATTTTTATTTACGAGTTTAAATTTAAATTAGGATATAATTTGCAATCACGTGGAAGCTAAATATTTTTTATTTATTAATTAATATAAAATATTTAGCTTTCACGTGATCGCTAATTTATTTGTATTTTTAAATATAATAATATTAAATTTATACATATAAATTTAAAATACAAATAACAAATGCGTCCGCGTGTTCGCTAATTGTATATAGCGTCGATGGAGATGCTAAATGCAATCTGCGTCTAGCGTTTTAGCGTCCCCTTTTACCCCTTTTAGCGTTCGTTTAAACGAATTTGCGTCAGCTTTTTTCTTGTAGTGCTAGCTAGCGTTTTGATGATGTTGATGAGATGATCGAAGGTTGAATCTTTTGATGCTCTTTTTCATAGATTAGTGTAAGTCTGAACTGATCAACTAAAGAAAAGAAAATCCGAAGGCAGCTTTTTGTGTGTTCTGTTTTGTTGTGGAGCTTTTTTTCTTCTAAATTGACCATAACATGTTACCTGAGTTATATATGCTATCACTGTCTCCTTTTGTTGTGCGCGCGTGTTTTTTTCTTCTTTCTCTCTTTAATTGTTTAACCTCTCTCTACTGGTCTGTGTGACAGTGAACTGCTTTCATGATTTTGGTTTGTGGAGCACTTGCTGGGTGTTTGCAGGTTGGTGTATAATTTGTTCTGAGATATGTCTTAAACGTACCTTGAAGTATTGCCAACATGGGAACTTGTAGTTGAACTTCAAATCTTTGTAGTCAAATGTAGGATACCTAAGAGAAATCCATGACCTAATGTTATAACTTCTATGTACATAAAGAGACCCGCATATCTCAGTTGTGATTTGTGGGATCTGGAACTGGCAATGACATGCCGGGCAACAATTGGTGAAGTAATAATGAGCTTCATGATCAGTAGCCTCAAATTAGATATTATGTTTACAGAAATGAGATTAAGTTACAAGCATCAGCCACCCTCTACAGTCTCTACGTGTTCTTGGACCAAAGATTGGCATTTTGGTACCTCAAAACTACATCTACCAACACTATTTTTCATCTCCATCATCAACAAGAGAATCTTGAAATCATGATACTGGTGAGATTATATGAAATTGACACCTTTATAGGAGTAACTGATAGTGAGGGGCTCAAAAAACTTGTCCATCAAGTTTTACACTGTTGTAATTAAAATTTGCTGAATGTGTCTTCCCGATCTATAATCCTCAGTTAATACAGCAAGGTGCAGTAAATAATATTTTATCTTGCATTTTGGAAGGCATATAGTATATATATGGATCCATACATTCAAGTTCAAAACCAATATTATCGATGAGTCCAATTACGAATGAACTCAAGGTTATCAATGTGTGCAAATTTTTCTAGAGTTTTTATAGTTATCATCACTAATGAAACATGCAAAGGAATCCACCTTGGAACGGTAGGTTGCAAGATCGAGGATTATTTCAAATCATCATCTGCAATGTTTTTTTTATTATTATTATTATCAAATTTGTCCAAGTGGGTGATGATATTATGTAAGTAACAAGGTTTATGGTGATGGTGTGTGTTGTTTCCATGGATCAATCGCGCGATCTTAAATGAAATTGAGGTTGGGAATAAATTAGTTTAATAAACATGCTCATGAAACATGGAGTTGTATTGTCCCAACAAACTCCATTAGAAAAGAACAAAACCCTAACCTACATGACTACATCTCTCTTCACTTCTCTCTTACACAATGTATTATTAACCCATTGATCATGTCCATGCAGTGCAGAATCTGATCACCAGAAGCAACACAATCCTAACCAATGTCTGGCCTTTTTCAAGAACCTGCACCCTGTTGCTTCCTACGAACCCTAAGAAACTTACAAGTGTCTTTCTGTTATTTGTTTGTAAACCTAACTCCCTACATCATCATCCTTCCATCCTTAGTGTCCCTTTTCTAAGCCGCCCTAAAAACAAAAACCAAAAACCATGATCTCTCTGGCCTTCTCTTTCATTTGCTGTCCTAGAAGGCAGAAGCCAAAGTGTAGGACATGAGCTTGACCCCACCTCTTGAACTTGGGACCACATTTTTATAAACCCTGAACAATCTATTCTTTCAGATTCTCTAGTTGTGGATTTGTGATCATCTCCTGCTAGTTGCTGGTCCAAGATGCTTTGCCCCTTCTACCTCATGGTTTATATTTCTAATTGATTTTTGCACACAATAGTTATCAAATTGTGGCCCAAATATGGAGTATTTTACTTTTATTGAAATGGAAACCCTACAAGTGGATAATCGCCAAAGTATGCATAAAATGTATAAAATGACGTAAGAGAAGCACATAAAAGCATCTCTGCACCCTGAGAAAGCCTCTTAATTGCCTCTTCCTGAAACTGTCGCGTTTTGGGCTTCTTAGATTCAACATTCAACAATGCATGAATATTGTTATCAACACCTTGTAACAAGTGTAACAATCTTTGATGTTTTAGAAAGTGAAATATGTATAAATGTGTTATATAATGTACTATATAGGAGTTAATAACTATATCAATGCAAATTCCAACAAGTAATAATTTGTTACTAATTAAGTTGAGGCTAGCATGTTATGCAGTACAATGAGCCCACATCCTACTTTTAGTAACTCACAACTCCATCAAGTTTCAAGCCTTTTCCCGACCATCTCCGGCAACTATATGTGGCATCTTGACTAGTGTACCATGTGGTCCCTTACACTAACTGGTCCCTATTGTGTTTGGTATTTCAGTTTCTTTCAACTTCGTTTTTTTTCTTGTTTGAAATTCCTTACAAATTCACTAGTCCTTTAACTTATCATAATGAATCAAATTAGCATGACCAAAGCTCTCTAAGTAGAAAAAGATTCCAACTTTGATTTGTTTGATTGAAGTTAAATTTAGATCAAATTTTACTAACATGGTTTACATATGTTTATGGATTGATAATCACTCAATCAAGCAATTCTCTACCTATGTGGACTTGGATATATATATATATATATATATATGCATAAAACCAACCTCCTGTGTCCTTCTCATTGCACTACACTTTGATTCAACAAATGGCCTCAACTTCACCACTACTGATGGTTTTTTCACAAGAAACTACTACAACAGGCTCCAAAGGGCAAGGAGGATCATCAAACAACAACCAGGATGCATCCAAATCTTCAGAACAACCTTCTTCAAAACTGCCAAGGGGGAGAAAGCCAAGCAAGTCCAGTACTAAGTCTCCTTTGTACAAGAACAAGCCTACGCGACGAGGTATGGGTGTAGAGAAGCTGGAAAGGTGGCTGCAAGCTGAGAAATGGGGTGGAGGTGACCATAGCTTACCTGCTGAAGTTGCTTCTGCCTTCCCTCTTCATCCTCACCATCAGTTTCAAACTCCTACTCCACCTCATCTCATTCCTGTGGCTGCTAGCCCTTCAGTTTATGTTGTTGGGTCTGATTCATTGATGAGTAAGTTATCCTCATCATCATCATTCATGGCTGCTTCATCTAAGGTTATCAGTACTTTTGGTGGTGCTTGTGGTAAAGAGCTCTCTTCAATACAAAAAGAGATGCAGTGCCATCAGTGTGATGCCTCTTGCTACTACTCCAAGGTATTTATATGCTTTCTTATCCTTGTCTGTTTGTTGTTAGAGAAAATCAATACAAATGTTGTCATTTGGGGTTTGATTTCCTTGTCGTTCTGAATTTCTGACGATAAGTTTTTTGAGATCTCAATATGCAGAACAAGTGCATGAACATGGAGGAGATGCAAGGAATAAACCTTGGAGGGATGAACCAAGATAAGCTTGTCTTTCCTAGCAGCTTGATTAACGACTGCCACATGCTCACTGCTGGACATAATAATGTTGGGTTGGAAATGAAGGATTTAAACTCCAGATTCATGAAACAAATGGTCTATAGTCAGGTCACCAAAGACTTTCTTCACATCTCATGATCTTATCAAATTAAATATCATTTAATACATGCATCAATAAATCATCTAAACATTTGACATATTTTTGCTCTGCAGGATTCTGATCATCAGCTGATGGGGTCGTTCACAAGACAAGCTGCATCATCGTCATGTAGTACTCTAAAGGAGTATGAGTTCTTCCCACCTGGAAAAGGTTTGAGAGAGTATGAGTTCTTTCCTGGGACTAATAGTGGGAGAAGCTATGCCAGGTCTTCTGAACAACCTAATCACTACTACGACTCTGAACCAGCTGCTGCTTCCTCTTACTTAATTCCAAGTAGTGATTTTAGCCAATACCATGCTGCTAGTGCTACCAACAGCAATGCCTTAGACCTATCCCTAAAGCTGTGATCACTTTGGATCTCAGTACTAACTTAACCACCAGATGAGCTAGCTAGCTATCTAGGGCTTTTGATGATATATGATGATCAAAAGTTTGAAACTTTTATGCTCTTTTTCATAGATTAGTGTAAGTTTGAACTGATCATGCAACTGAAGAAAAGAAAATCCAAAGACAGCTTTTTGTATTTCTGTTTTGTTGTGGAGCTCTTTTTCATCTCCTAAATTAACCATAACATGTTCTGTGGGTTCTTTATGCTGTCACTGTCACTTTTGTCTCTCACTGATCATTTAATCTCCCTCTCTCACTACACTGGGGTGTGTAGTAGTGTTTTGTGTGACAGAGAACTACTTTCATGGTCTTGGTTTGTCGATTTACTTGCTAGGTGTTTGGAGGTTGGTGTGTAGTTTGTCCTGAGTTATATACATATTTACTAAGAGAGAGCTGACTGGATCTTGTATCAGTTGTCATTTACATGAGGCTGTTTTGCACACTTAGTTTTCTCGCTTAGATACTCGCACAAAAGTAATTCTTCACCAAACTTAATTCTCCATCATCATGCATGTCTCTCTTCAGCTTAAATCTATAATTCAAACACACATGAGTAAGTAACAAAAATATACCCAAAACCCATTAACTGGGTGGTGAGACTTTTGCTATAGGTTATACTCCACATGACCATAGCTCGATTTTATAATGTGACCAAAAGCATGAGTCATGATGGTTCTCAGATTTTATGTAAAGCTAGTTAGCAATTGTTCTGTTTTGTTACGCGATGTCGGAGATTAATTTCCTTCATGTATCCAACAATAAAGAACTTTTGATGCAAAAAATGAATGATCAAGGAAGGCTATTTATATTGTGTGCATATTTTTATAAATATGTACATGAAAAATGAGTAGCCTGTATATTTTCCATTATGGAGATAATTTTTTGGGGCTGCAGGTGCTGGAGGACAGTAGATATGTCCCATTTTGCAGCTTGGAGATAGTATGAGTTGGTTATATTAGACAGGTTAGAGAGAGGGGGAGAGGTTAGAGAGAGACAAGGGTATTTGGGGTAATGTGGTCTGATGTATATATGGATATGCTAACTGAAGAAGCAGGGGCAGGAGGAAAGTGAGGAAGCAGAATATCCCCATCTAGATGTAAACACTCAGACATTGGCTGGGTTGGCTGGCTACAAAAGTGGAGCATTTAAGCATATATAGATGAAGGTGTTTTAGATTATCAGTGAGATCATAAACAGCAGCAAAAGTAACTAGTATAAAGTGTACACTACTCATCTTGATAGTAATTACGGGAAGTGCAGTGTTTGTGATGTCCATTTTAAGTCCTCCAGTAGAGATGCGTGCCTGAGTTGATTTGAGTATGTGTAATTTTGGTGTTCTTTGAAGAATTATTTACACAAAATTACATGTATAATCTGAAAATTACATTTAATCACATGTATGATAAAAATTTACATAAAATCATCTTTTTAACATCACATTATTCAATCACTTGTATAACAAAATATTGCACAAAATCACATGTATAACATCAAATATTTTTAATTAACCAACTTAAAATTTACACAAATTGTCAAAATGTGTGCCAAACTTTACAATATTGTAGAGCTCAGCATTGTTGAAATTTTTGAGAAAAAGTTCATCATTGTTGCGTTAAAATGTGTAAATATAATTTTATACAAGAAAGGTTGCTAACTGCAAATGTTTTATGTTATAAGGTGATTAATTATAAAATTTTGTTATACATGTGGTTAAGAGTAATTTCGCATATTGTATATGTGAATAAGTACGTAAATATCCTTATTTTCAAATGTCATCTTTTGAGTTTTTTATTGGAAAAAAGAGTTTGAGTTGAATTTGGAATCCGTCACTTTTTAACCGTCAAAGGCGGGTTGCTTCAAAACCCAGTTCAGACTCACATGTCGGCATCCCAGTTGGCGTCCGCGTGGTAGCCGGCTTACGCATCGATCGTCAAACAAGTAAATCCTCTTTTGTTTTTTGTTTTGTTTTTTTAAATTATCGGTGGTCAAACTTCCAAAAAGTGGTGTATGAGGTGAAAGAATAGTTCGCTATGCACGCATTGCAATTTTTTGTTACCCGCAAGTTGTGCTTGAAATTAACCTCAGCGGTAGTGGACCATTATGAATCTCTATTTCTATTAAACCCACCATTACCATAAGCGATTTCCTTAAGAATCCACCTCTGACAGAGGCGGGTCATATTTATGTAACCCGCGTTTCACTTAACATTCACTTTTTATCATCTCTCCCTCCCTCATTCATCTCTGCAGCCTGCCATAGCTGTTGCGCGTTCTCGTCCTCTATCGGCTTGTCGTTGGCGCTTCATATTCCTCTGTCACCTCCTAATCCCTCTGTCAATTTCGTATTTCTTCTCAATTAGGTTGGTTATGTTATATGAATATGCATTTGATTTACAATTTTTTTTATGAAAGAAATTAATAAGGCGCCGGAGCACAAACACGAGCAAAGCTCGTATCAAACTACAACAACATTCCTACTAAGGCCGGAATAACCGACTGAACACTCCAGTTCCACTCCTCAAACGCATCCTTCCTCGCTAAACCATCTACTGCGCCATTGGCGCCTTCTCTTCTAACAAGGGAAATTCTCTGACGTAGAGTATCGTGGTGTCACGAAACAATGTCAAAAGAAATTTGTAAAAACTAGAGTGACCTAGTGTCGAACCCAAAGGAAC
>JAWWMW010000001.1:200302-211002 GCA_035048345.1 Echeveria elegans | reverse complement strand
TGCAGGTTGGAAGGGACAGCACACAAGGTACTGCAATGGTATCTGCGCAGGATGGAAGGATGGTTTGCTCCTGATGCTGACACCATTTCCCTTCAAGGATGGGATAAGGTGTATAGATGACACTGAATTTCACTGCCAAATTATACACCTAAAGTTAGTGGATAAAACATTGTGGAAATATAAAAATATTCTTACACAGGAAGTTCTGCTGCCTGGTGATCATGGGCTTATGGTCAGGGGTTACCGCCCAGTCATCAATCATCTTTTTAAAGGTCTTGATATTCGCCTTAAACACAGGTAACTATGACTGACATTCATCGAGGATCCTTCAGCGTCATTTTTAATGTCCTTGTTTTTATATTTCTCCAGAGTGACCAGAATTGCTCGCAAGTATAACAGCGTGAAGGTAACAACAGATGATGGGAAACCATTCCTGAGTTTCAAGTCAGAAAAAATGGTTTGAAACTGTTTTAAGTTTTTCTTTCCAAACTTAGGCTATACGGCTGTCAAGTATTCTACTCGTAAATCAAATACATTTAATTTCCACCATTCATCCACACTTGTACAGATTATGATTCAGAGATTTAATGTTACACAACTATCATGCCTTGATCCTCAAACTGATAGTACATAGCAGCATGCAAGGCCTCATGTGATGTCTGCAATTAACATTGCATAGCCACAACTTAGACAGAGCTCATGTTCATGTGACAGTGCCAACCTGATGAAGCAGTGGACTGGACACTGGAATGCAGCAGACCAGAGATGCCTGGGGTATTTGGACCAATTTGGAATAGAAGTCGGTTACAATATGGAGCTGAAGCTGTCAATTGGGTTGGATTCATCAAGCATGGAGGCAGCCTGAAAGCAGTCTGCAGCATCTGCCGCTTGTCCGCCAAGCTTGTGAACCATCCCTAGGTGGAACCAGGCCATACGATTTGTAGGATCTATTCTCAATGCATCAGAAAGAAGGCTTCGGGCTGTAGGCAGAACTTTTGGACCCATCTTTAATAGCATTGCACCTAGCGCAACCTTCGTGGGAACATAGTTAGGATCCAAAGCCAAAGCATTAGCATATGCGATCAATGCTTCATATGTCTGGTTGCGGTTTTCAAGCATGTGACCTAATATACAAGAAGTGACACTGTTTGAGTCCTTAATAAAGGTATGTAAACGGAAATCACGTGTGTGAGAAGTCAGATGATAAATGGAATAGTTAAGCCAACTTCACAGCATACATAGAGTGTATGTTTACAAAGCATAAGGTCAGCAAGTCGAGCATGGCATACAAATGAGAAGAAAAAAAATCTGATATGCTTCACGAGAATTTACGAATAAATAGTAGCAGCACAGTTGAGGCAGGTATTAATAAAACATCAACTGAAAGAAACATTAGCAAAATAGAAAGCACAAAAATATAGCTTGGCCTTGGCGCTCATTGATAAAGTTTGCACAAGAATGCATCACTAAATAGATATGCTTTTGGAATATCTGTAGGCAATTATATATATATATATATACTGTTGATTAAATATATTTTTTTAGGATTTCTTACCTTCTATTTGTAGTGTTTCCACTGAGAATTCCTTCAACACATTCACTTTGCCTAAGCATACTTCGACATCCTTCCAATGTGAAAGGCTAGAGTACAAATTTGCAAGACCATGCCAAACATCAAGTTCACTAACTTTCTCCTCATGAACCTGTCAAGAGAGGAGAAATTGTTTAAACTTAAAACTTATATTACCCTCACACGTTATTAGAATCTTCCTCGTAAAAATGTGGGGTAAAAGATCTGTCGCTACAAGATACTATCATTCATTGTATAGGAACTCCTACCACGTGTTAACATGCGAAAAGCCACATATAAAGTAGTACTGTGGTGGAAAGGTCATATTATCTAAGATTAATAATAGAAATAGGTGAAACTGATAAAGGATGAACAAGAATTGCGATTCTACCTGAGTACCACTTCTTAGAGGACCGAAAGATTTCCTCTGGGCTTGGACAAGTGCAAGCAACTGACGGTATATTTCAACAGCTTTAGCGGGCAATAACTGTGACAGCTTTAGCCTAGCCTTCAGCCTCAGAAGCGGTCCTTGTTCCCATTTTGCAGTTTCGTCTAAAGCAGCGTCAATAACAATCTCGGCCTCCGCATAGCGTTGCTGAGCTGACAAAATCAACACAAGTAATTTCCATCCTTTTAACACGGAACCACCAGTTGTATCAAGAAATCTCTTTGCATACTGCATTGCAAGAGAGAGATTCCGCTGCTCCGCACATTGCATAGCTAGATCAAAAATCAACTCTGAATTATCATGTTCAATGGAAAGTGCCTGCTCCAAGGATTTCAAAGCTTTAGACTGTAGCTGAGACCTCTCATATTCTGAAGTGGAGTTAGCAGATTGCTTTTGCAAACAAAGACCCAACATACGAAGACTACAACTTCTCAGATGCTCATCAATATGCCTCGAAACATCAACCGCACGCTGTGCAAATTGTACTCCCTCATCTGCAAGGAGCGGATCGTCACTACAAATCCAGGCAGCTAATAACAGTGCACTCAGGTCATCTGGTTTTTCGTTCTTTTGAAGAGAATACCTCAACAGATTCAAGGCAACCGTGTTTTGTCCTGCTGCACTATAGCAGAGAGCTAATGATTTCCATCGATCAACACGATGAAATATTCCAGGCATGACCTCTTCAAATAGCTTAGCTAATGTAGAAGTTTGCCCACATACAGAAAGGGCAAATGTTAAGTGCTCTACTATCGAATGATCCAATTCAATAATCTGAAGGCAAACCTTCTTGAAAAGAATCATCAAAAGAAGAATAGCCTCCTCCAGGTTGCTTTTGGGTACGTATGAACCATCTATTTGAACTGCAAATGCGGGTGGAGGGGCATCCACTCCACCATACAGTAGAAGAAGAGCAAACTTCTTTTGAATTCTGGCACAGCAAGCATTGTCAATATTCCACTGGCCAAGGAGGGCACGTCTGTAAGAACTTATTGCTTCTTGATACAAACCAGCCTGCTTCCAGAGCTCCGGAAGAAGCTCCACTGCTAGGCTGATGGTCTCTTGCAACCTGGCGTCAACTTGATGCTCAGCTATACTGTTGAAGAATATTCTCTCGACCGCATCGAGAACACTTTTGCACTCACAAGCAGCCTCTACGAAAACACGGAACAAAGGTATAAGAAACTTGATGCAAATATGGTTCCAATCCAGTTAATGCATATAACAAAAAACCTAAAATGCACACATACCCTTAAATCTCCCAAGTTTCTGAAGGGATTTTCCTTTCAAGTAGATAGCTTCGAGCACCAAACAAGCGGCGTGCTGCGTGACGGGATGCTGAGAGTCAGACTTAGAACTAGAACGTCCTTTCCTTGGCGGTGTCCTTCCACTATACGAAATCTCTAGTCTCTGAATAGCAACTTGAAGCTCAATACCTTCAAATACCCGTAGCGCACTCTCCATATTTCCTCTCTGATACTCTAGCCTTCCGAGAAGAGCTCTGGCCTCCTGTTTCATTCACCGTATCAGTCAGATCTGAGTCTATTCCACTTACAGCTAGCATATATTTACAGTAACCCTAAGGCAAGCTGAATGCCAAGCATACATAGAAAGGTCAACTAGGAAAATAAAAGAGAAATTGTGTAAAAGCAGCATTCTTTTTTTTCTGATCTACAGTCAAAATTCAATCTTTGAATCAATTAGCACTAACTTTTGGCAGATCACAAAATTGGAAGCAAAAGGAGAGAAAAAGAGGGGAAAGTAAAGACCTCGAAATTGAGAGACAAGCCCTCGCGTAAGGAAGACTCGGCCTCCTTGATGTTTCCTTCATCGAGCTTTGATTCAACTTGGGAGGCGTCCATGGAGCGTCCATTAGCACTAACTTCCCGCGATTGCAATTGCGATTGACATTTGGTGGAATTGTACTCGTGCTCTTCTTCGTCCTCATCTCTCTCGCTCGATTCCATCCTCTTCAGTCACAACGTAGCATTTGATGGATTTGATTGGAAGGCCAAAGTGTACAGCAACAAGTAGAAGCAGAGGAGAGAGCTGGAGCGAGAGCGGACAAAAAATGGGATCTCAAAAAACATTAGGATGATGTCATCGTAATCGTCATCATCGCATCGCATTTCTCTGCTCTTAATGGACCTGGGCCGAACTGCTTTTTTGGCCTCAGTTTTTTTGTTGATTACTCGAATTAAGTACGTAATTAGGTCAGATTTTTATATATTTTATTTTATTAACCATCTCCGTTTTGTCATTAACCATCTTTGTATGGCCATATTTTACTACTAATCACTCGTAAATTACATTTGTTCTTCAATTGATCATCTCGATTCTCGAATATTATTGGAGCATTTTTTTATTTCAAAATTGTACCCAAATCGAAAATTTTACTTATTTCCTAACTATAAAATTAATTAAGTTTTTATGTAAAGGGTATGATCGGTGAGAACAGGCAAAAACGATGAGATGGTGCTAACCAACTACTACAATCATTCATCTTTCAAATCAATGATCTAGATTTAGTATGATTGTTGTTTCATGACATTCAAATGAAGGGCGTTATGCTAATTTTACCATTCTTGTTAGATCATATGTACAATTCACCCTTTTTAATTCTCAAGTTTGTGATTTTTTTAATAGTTATATATATTAGTATATATATATATATATATATGTTACTCCATCCGTCTCATATTTTTGTTCTCAATCGGTAGTTGGCGCGGTTTTAAAAAATTTATATTATGTGAGATAAAAGCAGGAAAGAGAATGAGTGAAAAGTAAACAGATTGAAGAGATAGTATAAATGTGATAGAAAAAGTTTTTCATTTAATGAAATGAGAAGAAAATTTTGGGACATCAAAAAAAGAAATGAGAAGAAAAATATGAAACATAGAGTATTATGCATAACATACTTTATACTCCATTTGTTTTCATTCACTTTTTACGGCAAAGACACGGTCATCAATTTGATCTCTTCCTCAATCCGAAAAGCATTGGAAAACCCTTTGAACTACGCTCCGCGACATCCTCTGTCGTTGACGTCAGCCGCGTCATCTACCTCGACTCAGATGTCGTCCTTGTCGACGATGTGCATAAGCTTTGGAATGTGACGTTTACCGGGCCCCAGAATATTAAAGTATTTTACAGACAAGTTTTGGTCCGACCCGATTTACCCATCCATATTCGGATCATCTCCTGCTATTTCAACACACCCGGTGTGATGGTAATGGATATGGGTAATTGGCGCGTCGGGTCGTACCGAAGCCGAATCGAGCAACGGATGAAGATTCAAAAGAGGACTTGGATTCACGATCATTGACGCCATTCTTGCTAGTTTTCAGAGGTGACGTCGATCGACGGAACCAGCACGGCCTCGGAGGGGACAATGTGAAGGGGAGTTGTCGGTCGTTGCGTCCGGATCCGGTTAGTTTGTTGCATTGCGTCCGGATCCGGTTAGTTTTCTGATCAACATTCGGAGCATCAATTAATAAATGTACGAGAATCGGACAACATAGAATATAATCTAATGAATGCCGTAAAGTGATGAGCTTACCTGGTGCATTTTGAAGTTTTAGTTCCACAATATTGTGTGACTAACTAAATTTTAGGATAGTCAGCAACGGAGGTAATAAAAATTTGGAGCAGGAGACTTCAGTGAGTTTGCCAGTGGCATGCCATGTTTGACAGAAGCATCCCCTCTATGCGGCTGCAGCTACGGACCGTAAAAGCCCCTGAAGCAGAGGAAATTCCTCAATAAGAGTTTTTGGAGCTTCGAGAGATTTTTGCCTGCTATAGAAGTTGCATAGTGATGGCAATACCTTGCAAGAAGAAACTCGAGGAGATCACCAGGAAATCCAAATGGGAAAGTTCAACAACCTTGATCAGATGATCATGCGACAAGTATCCTATCTGAAACAACAGCTATTTTCGGACGCTTTGTTCCGGTGCTATGTTTTTTTTTCTTGCACGTTCTGCTTTGGAAAAGATTGAAAGATAATTGTTAGATTAAAGGAGTTTTGATAAAGATTGAATTTTAATATAATTGTGTTGTTCGCCACTTTCGATTTCCGCCATTTTTTGTCGCGGCGACGGAACGATTGCTAGTGATGATATATTATGGCTCAAAAATCATAATATGGCTATTTACGTTTTGCTTAAGACAACGAGCGAATCTATTTCATTTATATGCATTCTAAACATATAAATGAATAGAGAAATGAAGAATAATCAAACGTAAAGTGCCAGTTTTACACTTAATGAATTTTAATTACATGTCGTTTTGTAATCTAAATTAGGTTTAGGTCATTTAGAGATTGACTGGTCAAATTCAGGAAGAGCTAAGATTGCGACCGGGGAAGCGAGCGACGAGCCGAGGAGTGAAAGACGCCAAGCGACGAGCCGAGGAGGACCGAACACCGGCAAGAGCGAAGACAATGGCGAGGCGAGCGACAATTGAATTTATGGATGTTAATTTTGTTGTGTTGCAACACGTGAAGTGAAGACATTTTGGGAGGTATTGTTATTTTTAATGGTGTGTAGTGTGAATATGCTGTGTTTGAGATGAGTCCAGTGTCTAAGGGAATGGTCAGTGTCGGATCTGGATTGGGGATGATGTAAAACGTGTGCTTTTTTGATGATTGCGAGCTATGAAAGATAAGCGGAGGTTTGAATTGTTGTTGATTGATTAGGACTTTGTTTTGTGAATTAAATTGGGTCTATTAGAATTTAAGAAAGATCACCCAGAGGTTTTTGAGTTGTGAGTTTTGTTTGATTTGTGGTTTGATGGTGGATTGTAGGTTTTTTGCGTTGATTTGGAGGTAAAAAATGTGTGTTCCCGCCGCATCCCGTCAGGACGACGAGTATCCATCTAGTTTAGTATATTGGTATAGCTGGGTGTCGTACTCCTCCAAACAAAAATAAAATACAAATCAAATATTCCCAACTTTTAAAATAACACGCCGAGTCGATGATCTAAAAAAAAATCTCTACTCACAAGCTCCTGTTCAATAACTATTTCATTATATTCGCAGTTAGCCTTATCGAGAAACAAGGTCGATACAGAGATTCAGTTTTTAAAGTTGGATGCGACTCTAAAAAAGCATGAGATGGAGGAGATTAGAAAGAAAAAGGTTGAAGCTGCTGTGGAAAAGGTTGTAGAGAAAACTATGGAAAAATGGTAAAAAAACTTCTACCAATTCGTATACCTAGTGTTTTGCTTTTGATCTCAACCTAATATTTACCATATGCACAGGTTGTGGAGTATAATTTCAAAAGTCGTCGTTCTTCATGTCATATGGTAAATATTAGGTTGAGACCACAAGCAAAACACTAGATATACTAATTGATAGAATTTTTTTTACTCTTTTCCCTTAGCTTTCTCTGTAGCAGCTTCAACCTTTTTCGGTGGATTGTAATTTTTTTTGTTGATCTGGGGTTAAAAAATGTGTGTTCCCGCCACATCCCAATCGGGACGACGGGTATCCATCTAGTATGGGTGTCATACTACTACCAACAAAAATAATATACAAACCAAAATACTCCCAATTTTAAAATACCACGCCAAGTCGATGATCAAAAAAATTCACTCTACTTACAAGCTCCTGTTCAATAGCTATTTCATTATATTCGCAGTCAGCTTTGTCGACAAACAAGGACGATGCAGAGATTCAGGTTTTAAAGTTGGATGCGACTCTAAAAAGGCATGAGATGGAGGAGATTGAAAAGAAAAGGGCTGAAGCTGCTGTGGAGAAGGCTGAAGAGAAAGCTGAGGAAAAAGGTAAAAAAACCTTTTATCAATTAGTATACCTAGTGTTTTGCGTGAGATCTCAACCTAATATTTACCATATGCACAGGTTGTGGAGTATGATTTCAAAAGTCGTAGTATGATTTCAAAAGTCGTTCTTCATGGCATATGATAAATATTAAGTTGAGACCACACGCAAAACAATAAGTATACTAATTGATAAAAGATTTTTTACATTTTTCCTCTGCTTTCTCTTCAGCCTTCTCCACAGCAGCTTCAACTCTTTTCTTTTCAATCTCCTCCATTTCATACCTTTTTAGAGCTGCATCCAACTTTAAAACCTGAATCTCTGCATCGACCTTGTTTTTCGACAAGGCTAACTGCGAATATAATGAAATAGTTATTGAACAGGAGCTTGTGAGTATAGTGGGTTTTTTTAGATCATCAACTCGGCAAGGTATTTTAAAAGTTGGGAGTATTTGGTTTGTATATTATTTTTGTTGGGAGGAATACAACACCCAGTTATACTAATATACTAAACTAGATGGATACCCGTCGCCCCGATGGGGATGCGGTGGGAACACGCATTTTTTTAACTCCAGATCAACAAAAAAAAAACTACAATCCACCGAAAAATGTTGAACCTGCTGTGGAGAAAGCTGAGGAAAAAGGATAAAAAAAACTTCTATCAATTAGTATACTTTGTGTTTTGCTCGTAGTCTCAACCTAATATTTACCATATGTCATGAAGAACGACTTTTGAAATCATACTCCACAACCTGTGCATATGGTAAATATTAGGTTGAGACCACAAGCAAAACACTATGCATACTATTGATAGAAGTTTTTTTACCCTTTTTCCTCAGCTTTCTCTCCAGCCTTCTCCACAGCAGCTTCAACTCTTTTCTTTTCAATCTCCTCCATCTCATGCTTTTTTAGAGCCGCATCCAAATTTAAAATCAGAATCTATACATCGACCTTGTTTATCGACAAGGCTAACTGCGGATATAATGAAATAGCTATTGAACAGGAGCTTCTGAGTAGAGTGGTTTTTTTAGATCATCGACTCTGCGTGATATTTTAAAAGTTGAAAATATTTGATTTGTATATTATTTTTGTTGGGAGGAGTACGACACCCAACTATACTAATATACTAAACTAGATGGATACTCGTCGTCCCGACGGAATGCGACGGGAACATACTTTTTTTTTTACCCCAATCAACCCAAACATGCTAAAAACCTACAATCCACCGTCAAACTCCAAATCAAGCAAAACCACAACTCAAAAACCTCCGGGTGAACTTTCTTTAAATTCAAAGAAATTCTAACAGACCCAAATTCCCAATTTAATTCTCAAATCCACAAACAAAGCCTTAATAAATCAACACCAATTGAGATCAAAAGTCAAAATGACTAAACAAAGCATTGCAAATTCAAACCACTGAAATTAAATCTGCAAAAGAGAAGAAGCGGAGAACCTGTTCCAAGTCACTCTCCACAGTTACTGAGATCCGAAGTCATTCTATCCAGGCGTGACATTTAAAATCTCCAACAGCTGGAACACGGTACTTGGAACTCGAATCTCAAACATTCAAACCTCCTCCACCCGCTTATCTTTCACAGCTCGCAATCATCCTCTCAACACAGCGGCCCTAAAATCGATCCTAAATCCATTCCAAACTGAAAGAGAAAAAAAGCACACGTCAATTTACATCTTCCCAAATTCCCCAATCCAGATCCGACACTCACCATTCCATTAGACACTGAACTCAGCTCAAACACAACATATTCACACTACACATCATTAAAAATAATCAATAAGAGTTTTTAGAGCTTCAAGAGATTTTTGCCTGCTATAGAAGTTGCATATTGATGGCAATACCTTGCAAGAAGAAACTCGAGGAGATCACCAGGAAATCCAAATGGGAAAGTTCAACAACCTTGGTCAGATGATCATGCGATAAGTATCCTATCTGAAACAACAGCTCACTGCCTCCTCCAACAATCATCGTTAATACCTTATCTCTGAATCCTACTTCAAACCATTTTTCTTTGAAATTGCAAAAATCAATACTCCTGCTTATGCTTTCAGTAAAGTTAATCAGATAGATTTTAAAACTTCCCCAAGAACAAGGCCCCACTGAGTCCAATGGCTACCACCCTGCATATTGTTATCCAAGGAAATCTTGTATAGCCAGCATTTATCGAGAGATTAAAGTCTTGTGTCAAAGCCAGAAAGTGCTGAAGAAGGAAAAGAAGTGAGAGGCCTGAAGACATGCCTGACAGTATACACAAAACGGCTCCCTTAATGGTCCATCACAAGAGAGTTCACTTGTACTTCCATCAATGAAGGTTCCATCAGCAAAAATGACCTACAAATACAGAAGGAACATGCACTTTAGCAGTTAATTCCATTGATGAAGTCATCTTCACAATAGACCCAAATAATTACTGACCTCTGATGCATATCCTGGTGTAGTTCCAGCAATTGGCTTGGTGAAAGAGCTCACTGGAGAACTTTTTTGCACTGCTTGGCAGAAAGAAATTAAAGCTTCACGGCTGCCCAGCTGTACAGCCTACATGCAGAAGGAAAACACATAAGGTAGATTCAAGGGATTCAGTATACTTCTCAAAGTCAATAGAGTCACCAGATATATGGTATGTTTTTTTCATCACCACTCTCCTTCTGTTAGTGAAACTTGAAAACAAACTTTTGGTGATTTTAATTTTGAGGCAATAAAATGGAACCTGCACAGTGTCATGACGTGATTCTCGCGGAAGAGGCTGCACCTTGTACCCTCTAGATGCCAAAACTTCCCCAATAAGGTAACCGCCCTTTTTTTAAACAAAATTAAAAAAAACACAATAATAAAACCCATACAGATTGTTGGCCACTCTGAGAAAGTTTTTTACACTGACTGTGAGGAACAA
>JAWWMW010000001.1:136990-147976 GCA_035048345.1 Echeveria elegans | reverse complement strand
CATTTCAAAGTAAGTGTTGACAATTGGTTATGAGTAAAAAATGTTTTAATGTGTGGGATTGTGTAATATCGGGATTTATGGGTTGTTTTCGATAAAACTTTTATTTTAAGATAGAAAAATCTTATATTGATCAAAATCAACGATTGAGACTAAATACATATATCTCACAAAAAATTGAGGTTTCTCTATATCCTAACTCGTGAACAATAATAGATATATGTGAAAACTTATGAAAACTTTAAAATAAGAGATGAAATTATACGTAAACTATGTAAAATATACAATTAATCTAATTAAAATACTAAAATTACCAGTACGCTCCTGAATTTGAATTTTCTGATCAAATTGAATCTGGACCGATAATTGAGAGGATAAACAGCTGAGATTTTTTAGTTCGGATTCTTTTTAGGATTAATTATAGAAAAAGATTCCTATCTGTACCACTTTTTTCCAGATGACACTCCTCTGTTTTATTTTCACACTTAAACACCTTCATGTTTTTTTCGTTTTCAATTAGATACCCTTTGTAATTTTAAAAACTTCCTCCTCCACCTTCTCCTCCACTACCACCACCACCGCCACATCCTCCTCCCTTCACCTCCACCACCACCACCCTCCTCATCCACCACCTTCACCACCTCCTCCTCCCTCCTACACCACCACATCCTTCACCACCACCCCTCCTCCAAATGGTGGTGGAGTGCTGGTGGTGGAGGGGTGGTGGGGGAGGAGGAGGGAGGAGGAGGGGGTGGTGGTGGAGGAGAAGGAGGGAGGTGGTGGTGGAGTGGTGGCGGTGGTGTTGGAAGAGAGGGTGGTGGTGGTGGTGGAGGAGGAAGATGAGTGATTGAATTGTCTTTTTTACATTTTCAATCTGACCTCTAAAGTTTTTAAAATTACAAAGGGTGTCTAATTGAAAATGATAGAAATATGAAGATGATTAAGTGTGAAAATAAAACGAAGGTGTATCATCTAAAAAAAATAATACATATAGAGATTTTTTTCTGTAATTGCCTTTTCTTTTTATTATAAAGAGAATTGAACTAACAACGGGTGGTGACTCGTCATATCGTCGACGGTTTAATTTTCTAAACAATTAATTAATTTATAAACCATGCCGTTTTGAGTTAAGTTACTTAACTCATGTTGTCCTAAATCTATAAATTAAGGATTTGCATCATCCCCAAATCCTCACTCTCTTCTCCCAATACGATACCGTTTTGCCTCTCCACGCACACACAAGCTGTCGTCGTCCTCTGCAATCTGCATCGGTCTGCGTTCTCACTCCCTCTCTCTTTGCTGGAAATCCTTCATCGGATCTGAATTCTGAAGCACTTAGTCCCCAGATTCCAACTCATTCCTCGCGCAAGCAATCACTCGACCGCCGGCAGCCGTACTGGCAACCGAGTCGCTTGAGGCTCCTTTCATCCACGCACGCAGATGAAGTATGAGCGGGAGCGGAGGAGACGATGATGATGAAGAGGCATCTAGTTTCTACGAGTCATTAGAGCGGATTCCTTCCTCAGAAACTTCTTCGGCTGTGAACTCCGAGGATGGCGACGATTCGTCGCCCGATCGGTTATTGAGTGTGCCTAGATTTCCAATGGGAGCGTCCAGTTATGAGATGTGGACGTCAGAGCCTGTTTCGTCTGTTAAGGAGCGGAGATGTAGGCTCTTGAAGCAAATGGGGCTGACTTCTGACCAGGCTTTTTCTGGAGTCAAATGTGGGAGTGGGAGGTCTGTTGAGCATTTCCATAGTTTCTGCAGCCGGAGTGAAGGTGAAGCTTCTTGCTCTAGTTTTAATGACTTTTGTTATGTAGATAGTTTTGTCCATAATGATAATGGTGGTGGTATTGTGAGCGGTAATATGAGTAGAAGAGCTTTGTTAAATAAGCCTCCCACTGGGAGGATTAGAAATTTTGAGTCGGTGATGATGAGAAATATTGTTAGTGATGCAATTGGAATGGAGAAGAGGGGGTTGAGAGTCAAGAATCTCGACAACGGGAGAGAGTTTGTGGTTAATGGGGTTAGGGAAGATGGGATGTGTAGTAAAGCGAAGGATATTAGTGCAGGGAAGCAGCGGACAATAGAGGAATTTGATATGTGTGCTGGTCATTCGCCTATTGTTCAAGAGCTGATGAGACGGGAGAATGTTGAGAGAGGTAATAAAGATGAATTGGAGGCAGTTGGGAGTGGTGGGAATGGCTTGAAGCTGAAGAAGAGGAGAAGCTGGCTAAAGAATTTGAGAACTGTTACGAGAACTATGGCTGGTCAAAAAGAGAGACGTTGTAGTGATGAAAGAGATAATGTGTCTGACAGAGGTGGACGGAGGTCTAGTTCTGCTACCAATGATGGTCAGGATATTGTTGTCCATGGACCTAAAAGAGTAATAGTTCGGCACAATGGGAAGTTGTCCAAGGAACTGAGTGCCCTTTATAAAACTCAGGAGATTAGTGCGCACAGTGGATCCATTTGGAGTATCAAATTTAGCCTGGATGGGAAGTATCTTGCTACTGCAGGTGAAGACAGTGTAATTCATGTGTGGCAGGTTGTTGGATCAGAAAGGAAAGGAGATCTTTTGATAGATGATGTCAATTCAAATATTCTATTTTGGGCTGATGGCTCACCTGGGACATCATCCCCAGTTCTGAACAATCCCGCGGACTTGAAGAGGAGAAATAGGTCCTCGTTTACTCGAAAATCGTTGTGCATGCAGAATATTTATGTGCCTGAGACCATTTTTTCTATTTCCGACAAACCATTTTGTTCATATCATGGGCACACAGATGACGTTCTTGACCTCTCATGGTCCAAATCACAGGTAAAGGAACTTATTGGCTATTAATCTTTTTAGCTTGTTGAGACGCAGAAGTAAGCCAATTTTGCTTTCGGCTGACTCTGCCTCACCCAGTATATACACTGATCTCTGAATTAGAGTCGATTGCATAATATAAGTTAAGATTTTTCTTTTGGGGTATTGGTTGTGTCACAGGAGGCCATTAAGTATTGGTCATTTTTTATGGTCACATTGTAGTAAATTGTTGAATTTGTTTAATCAGGACACTGCTGGGACGTGCTTAATGTATTTGACTGATTATTGAATTATTAATTTTCAGTATTTGCTTTCATCCTCAATGGACAAGACAGTTCGATTGTGGCACTTGTCCAGCCAGTCTTGTCTGAAAATCTTTTCCCACAATGACTATGGTAAGGAAGCATGCACTTTTTGGATAATGAGCCTCCTTAGCCCTTCAGTAGGCTTTGATTTCTGTGTATTAGTTTATCTTGTTCAAGCATTACTCGCAAGAATTGTTGGATATCAACTCATGAGTTCCTTACTGAGTTGATTTATGATGCAGTAACATGTATTCATTTCAATCCTGCGGATGATAGATACTTCCTGAGTGGATCACTGGATGCTAAAGTTCGTATATGGAGCATTCCTGACCACCAGGTTGTTGATTGGACTGATCTGCGTGAAATGGTCACTGCAGCATGTTATACTCCAAACGGCCAGGTTTTGCTATTAAAAACAAATTTAAATAGTCAGTATGTGTCCTGACTTCGCAGATTTAAGTTTACTTTACATTTTAATTTGGATAGGGTGCATGGGTTGGTTCATACAATGGTAGTTGCAGGCAGTACTGCACAGCAGGTAAATCAGAATCGCCGTGCAAGCATATGAACTTGATCAGATGCAATTTCACAACTTTATTTATATACATTTGTTTGTTTGTACCTTCTTACGTTCAGAAAATAAATTGGTACAGAACAAGCAAATCAATCTCCAAAATATGAATAAAAAGTCTCATCAAAAGAAGATCACTGGCTTCCAGGTTAGAGATTGGACTTTCCACTCTTTGAATCTGTCACCGAATCTATTTTAATTTTATTCCATAATTTCTTTTTTTAATTCTTGTTTTACTTTACATATACAGTTCACGCCTGGAAGTCTATCAGAAGTGCTTGTTACATCTGCTGATTCCCGGGTTCGTGTTATAGATGGGGATGAATTGGTTCACAAGTTTAAAGGTATTTTTCTATTTTTCTTATGCACTTTCTTTTTTTGTTTCTTGTGTTCGTCAGTTATGGAATGTGCACCCATGCATCCTCAAGGATGAGGCTTTCGAGTGCTCGAGCATTTCTGGGAGGAATTTCTCCCATAATTCCTCCATTTCTCTGCCCCAATTACCATTGCACAATTTCTCATCCAGAAAGCTCTTGAGTTGGATTTAGAGCACCATCCTTGAGAATGTATGGTAGCAAAACAAAAAGGATTGATGTGGCTGTTAGTGATGTATTCTTTATTTATGTGAATTATTTACTTCACAGGATTCCGAAATACACATACTCAAATCTCAGCATCCATTACCAGGAATGGGAGCTACATTATCGCTGCAAGTGAGGATTCCAATGTGTATATGTGGAGACATGAAGTGGATTCTAGACTTAGAGGAAGCAAAACTGTTAATGTCACACATGCATATGAGAATTTTCACTGTCAGGATGTCTCAGTAGCCATCCCATGGTCTGGTTCAGATGATCTCTTGTGCCTTTACGATGTTCAGGATCAACATGAGGAGAGTGCTCATATCGACAAAGCCCATGACTTCCCAACAATAGCTAACAGGACGAATGTCAATGACCCCTCAACCTCATCAGATGGAAGTACCAGCAAGATTTTTGGAATGACTTGTTACTACTCCCTTCACGATGAAAGGCGAACGTCTGCATCTACCGTCCCTTGCCAGACTCCTTGTCCGAGTAGTAATCTCTCCTCCTATGGAAAGTTGTCGAATAAGTCGGCTTGGGGCATGGTTATTGTAACCGGTGGCCTAAGAGGGGAACTAAAAACCTTCCAAAATTTTGGGCTACCATCAGTTAGAAATTAAGATTGTTGTAGAAATACAAAGCAGCTGGAGGTGCTTACAAGAAATTATCACCAGCAGAAAGCTGAAATTACACACCCAATTTTTGTATTGCATATTTTGATTCTTTCAAGTTTCATCAGATTTTCACATTGGCTGATTCTTTCTTTTGATACCCTACCCTATCTTTTTTGATCCATGATTGATGCCTCCAGTCACTGCACAGTACTCGGGAAATCCATATCTGAAAACAGATTCTTTCACCCTCTTTTCTCTGGGTTGGGTTGGGTTCATGAAGAAACAAGCAGTTTTGCTGAAAGAACTATCAGAGGAAATCTGAGCCTCAAATTCTCATTGGCTGTCTCAGTGCCCGTGGGTGTGGTACATATGACATACCCTTTTGTCCTTAAAAGAACAGTCTCTAGTAGCCAGTCAAGAAGTGTGTGTAAATTTTCAGCCAATATAAATTATACACTGATATCTCCTCATGGTTCCCCAACTCAGTGCTTTAATGCTTTTGATAGATTTGTTTTAAGGTCTCTTAATGGCTCTCCAGGCTGCTGCATTCCTCCCATCTGCATTGTCCGCGCACAAGGAGGTTCGGGTTTTTGTTTTGTACCACATTGCATGAGATTGTATTATATAATGAGTTGATGTAATGTATGTAGCGAGTTAAGGTAATCTTCAGTTTATGAGATTTCCTGTGTGTAGTTTCATGTTTGAGCAGGGTAAGGTTAGTGATTTACTCAAGGACTGCGGATTGTTCTGAGTTTCACTTGCGGATCATGTGAAAGCTGACTCCAGTACTGTTGCATTGAGGACTACTAAGGTACTCGCAACTTTTAATGAAGGAAACTGAGTGTTGGACTGGACTGGAGGAAAGCAGCCCACTTGCTGCTGGCCCAACACAGGAGGTAACGAGGAAATCGTGACTGCCTTGGGAGCTGTTGGCCGTCCGATCAGATCTGATCCAAGAGTCTTGAGGAGGCGTATATGATCAGATCTGATCCAAGAGTCTTGAGGAGGCGTATTTAAGCATATGTTCGTCAGGCTCAATCACTGGTAAAAAAATAATAAGTTCTTTAGACTGTCCGAATACTACTTTGTATCCTTACGGCTATAAAACTGACTGATTAGCTGTAACTGCAGGGAACACGAATACATTAGCAGGGAATGTACCACCGAAGGTAAACCTGGGAGATCTGACGGGGGTTACAAGGAGGACTAAATGGAGTAAACAGCTCGGGCCATGATTGACGGGGGAGACTTTGACGGTGCCAAAGCTTACAAGGACAGCAAAGTGTGTAACATGCTGACAATGCAAGAGTTCCTTAGACGGTTCCACGAGGATACTGTAATTACATATGCGTCTCTTTATCCTGGCTGCATTGCAACCACCGGTTTGTTCAGAGCGTTCTTCCCGACTTTCCAAAGGCACATTACGATAGGGTACGTTTCAGAAGAAGATGGAAAAAGATTAGCTCTGGTAATTAAATAACAGTCGGAGTATTTAATAGCATTTCACTGCCAAGTGCCTACGCTATGCTTCAAACTGAGCGTGCCTTCCTTTACAGGTTCTGATTGTGAGTGATCCAAGCTTGACCAAGTCTGGTGTGTACAGGAGCTGGAACAAGGCATCAGCTTCGTTTGAGAACCAGTTGTCGGAGGAAGCTAGTGATGCGGACAAGGCTCGTCGGACTGGCATAAATGGGAAGACACAGTCAGCAGGAAGCTTTTTGTGTGCGAGTGTGTGTTACTAGAGTTGAGATTCAGATGCTATGATATCAAGTGTACTGGAACCATGTCCAATTTCCAGTGCTACAGCTAAAGGTTCTTGTTTCATTTCAGAAAATAGTTCTTGATATTCTAATATTAATATGAAAATGAGTGCATGAACCAAATGATATTCTAATATTGATCAGACCTGCTGAAACTGATCTACTCCCACAAGAATGTTCAGAGACTAAATCATCTCAGCTGCGAAGAAATTTCGTCTCACAAATGCAACAATCTGCATCTACCAGGCCACTTGTAAATACAGGGGAATGAATGGACAAGTAATCAATAATCTAAGCGCTGCCCAAAGAGTTCAAATCTCTTTTATCAACAGCTGCAATGCTCTGGATTTATCTTCTTTGGAAATTGAGGTATGGCAGACAGAATGCAAATTGAAATTGCAAGCTCAAAGCTTGATTTAGTTTAGGATTCAAACTTCACGATTCAGATTTTGCGTGATTAGTCAGATAGTGATAACAGAAAGTAAATACGACACAGAAATTGTTAACCCGATTAGGCTCCTTTAAGGCTTAGTCCGGGGCTTCTCCTCAAGTCCGTAGAAACAATTCACTAATCTGAAAACGATCTTACAAGTCATTTACAACCTCAGGTAATGAACAAGTAAGAACAATTCTAGTGAAAAGATGTCGGCAAACCTCAGTCCCTTGATACAAATACAAGACTCAGTCTGAACACTTCTGTGCACGTGTTCTCCAGTCAACACTGCTAAGGTTCTGAAGCTTTGTCAGCTTGTCGCCATTCTTTGAGTATCACCTTAATATGATTGATGAACGTCAGAAATAGGCTCGGCACGGTGTCGGAATGTGTTTTAACTTTTGCTCTAGCAACGTCGATACCTTAAAAGAGTAATCTTGATACATATATATAGAGGAAAGGCTGCTTCCTCTCCAAGCAAAGATACGACTTTCTATCCCTTGAATCTCGAGATACTCTTCTTGATTAACATTCCAAATTATTGCTTTAAATATTAATTGAAGCAATTTACATTATCTACCAGTATCTTTATAAATATATTCAGAGAATATCTTGTACTCGTCATTTAAATCGACCGACTTTATCACCTTCCAAAAGATAAAGTCATATATACTTTAGAATGACGCGGCATACATGAGAAGAAGCCACTCGACCTTGTCTGTCGTTTAGACACTGGGACGTCTCAGGTCCCATATCGAGTATACATGATCAACTACTTAGCCAAAAATATTGCCACAAATGAGCACAACCTTGTATGTGCTCTTGAACCGAAAAATAGGATAGAGAAGCCAATCAATATTGCAGTTGAATATCCTATCATATTGTATTCATAGCCAAGGTTTGTGTTTGGATACTCCTTCACAGTGACTTCAACCCGGAGTCCCACTATTTTGTCCTCAATGTCACCCAGCTGAGAAACAATAACTCCCTTTAGCGTCCATGCCATTGTACATATGTCGCAGAACCAAATCCACCATACAGGAATGCTCTACAAACAGCAACGATACACTGCCGTCAACTTCATTGTTGCGAGCAAATATGAAATGATAAAGGTAAATGTAATGGTGATACTTCGAAAGAGGATGAGGTGAGTACGATGTTCATGACACGGCTGGTCCAGATCATCTAGCTGTGGCGGTTCTTAATGAGCACGTGGAGGCTGACTCTTTGATCAGCAACACAACTCCTGCGCTTTTATCAGGAACACCAGAGTCTAGGGTTATGGTAATCTACGAGGAAATGGTTGATACTGGAACATCCACTATTATGCCTCAATCCAAACCTGAAGATGTCGACATCATTCAAATGATTACCAGGGATTTCGATACTCTGAAAAATGAGCTCGCGGCAGAGGGAGTTTTTGCCGTTCCCGAGATTATCGATGAGGAGTTTAGATTGAAATGGAATAAGGTTGCAGCCAATTATAATGATGATCCGGTTATCCCTGGCCCAGACTCCGGGAATGCAGGATCGTCCGCCAGTGACTGGATTCCATCCAGCAGAAAGAAGAAGAAAAAAGGCAAGAAGACTGACCCTCCTCCTCCGCCCTTGGACGTTAGGCGATCATCTCATGCCAGACAGACTACAGATATGAAAAACTCTGATTTCATCTACCATTCTAAAGGAATGTAAGTCCTCTCGAGTGTGCCTAGCTTCTTCGCTGATAGCCCTGTTTTTCTCGTCTCGCTTCAGGTGTTGCGTTTTTTCTGTCGGTCGAAGTGTTTCACTCTTCCTTTGTTTTAGCCCCGATCCAGGCTTTTTGGATCCTATCTTAAATCAAATAAAATAATTTAATTTAAAAAAAAATATGATCAACCAATTGTTCGATATCAGAAGTGGGATGTGGTCTACATCCAATTAGTTCATCCCATAAGTAAATGACGAAAACAAGTGAGAAGTAGTGATCCTAATCTTTAGAGGTAGCAACTTGTAACCATGCACATTTTTGTGTATTAATTTGGTTTCAAAGTCTGGACAAGAAGCGGCTCATCTTAAAACTATATGATTTTTGTAATAATATAATCAGAATACATTGTTTTAATACTGTACGTACCTAATTTGAATGCCAAAAGTTTTTTAAAATTATGTCGTTTTGGGTGACTGCAATTTGCATTTGGCTACTCCGAATCTCAATCCAAGCTTTTTTTTTTCCTTCCAAGTCGTAGATTATCATAGTAGAGTTCTGAAAGTTCGTCTCTTTCATTTGGTACCAATAAACAATACTATATAATAACAATTATTAGCCTTATTACCTTAATTAAACAAAGATTATCATATCAAGCTGCATGCCTTATGATGGTTGTCAATCATATTTCTTAAAACGTTACGTCCGTCACCCACAAGAGATGTCACAAGATCAACAATGAAGCTGTAAAGAGGTTCATAAAATATTCAATTGTATGATATCTTCATAAGCTAGCTCTATCTGGCTGGGTTACTGACCAGTATGATTTCGATAAGCATGCACCGGGTCTTGGTCAAGCTAGAAGACATTCTTTAGGATTTGTGTTTGGCTTTTAATTTAAGTGAGTCAAAAGGTAAGATGTTTGAGAAGATGTGGAAAAAGCTTGAAGAGCAAGGCTTTCATGGGACTCAAGGAAGAAAAGGGTTTTTCATATCAGGAACAAAGAAGTTATAAACATGTTAAAGGAGAGATCAATTATTTGAGGTATTATCGATGATAAGACACACGGTCATGGCCCTGCGCGCTTTGAAGGTTCACCTTTACCCTGTCACTAAATCGAGATCCAACCATGCATAGACACCGGCGAGAAGAAATTAAAGTGACTCAAAACGCGTACCAAATGTGGAAGGAAATGCGCATTTGGCGGAGAATATCAACCTTTACCCTAACAGCCTTAAGCAAATATTTACGGCATATCGGCAGATTTGGTATCATACAAAAATGTGATATAGATCTTGCTAAAGTGAGAGATGTATGTATGTGACAAAATATAGGATTTCTTATGATGAATCTAGCTAGTAGCATCTTTTTCCATTCCAAACGTGCTACAAAAGTAAATAATTTCATTTCATTAAGGCCCGTTTGGTTGCGAGGAAAAATGAAAGAAGAAAAAATTAAAGAAATTTTTTGACTGAAATGTGTTTGGTTGTAAAAAAAAAAAATAAGCAAAATGAGATCAAACTTTTCCTTACAACTTTCTCATAAGAAAATTATTTTTCTTTAAATTTTCTTTTTCTCACTTTTTTTTCCGTAACCAAACGGAGCTTAAGAAAATACTTCCAAGTTAAGTGGTTTATTTTTGTTCCCACCAAAGTAGCCACGAAATTCTCAAGGATCGATGATACAAACTAATATTTTAAAGAATAACTGAAAATAATACTCAATCAGCAATAGGCGTATTTCAGTTAAGACTGTTGTTCCCACATTAGCTCGATGTGGCATCCTATTGGTCAACAACCAGGTCTCTCTGGAGAGACGAAAGCTCAAGAATTCTCTGAAGGGATGTCATTCAAATCTCGACGAAATCGAGATGCATTAATGACGTTATTTGGATATAGAAAGGTGCAGCTGACGTGGACTGAAGATATTCTAGCCAAGATATTCACCAGAAAGTCAAACGAAAAAGATTTGGCAATCTTACCAAACAAGCAAAGAAGGAGATATCTTCTCCTTTATTTTAGGAAGGTTGTTTTGATATCAACTAGGGCTGCAACTTATATATATATCTACAATCCTGCAGCAAAGTTGGATTAAGGAGATTGACGGCACAAAGACGGACGACACAAATATTTCAGACGAGAAGCTGCAAGTCCGACGAGCACAATTCAGGCGACACAACCTTTAATCTGCCTGGTAATCCGTCAAGAGGTTATATCATATTACTCT
>JAWWMW010000001.1:116421-129209 GCA_035048345.1 Echeveria elegans | reverse complement strand
ACAAAAACACAGAAAACATTCACAGTTTACTAGGTAACTAGGGATCAACCTTATCCAAGGATGTTATGATGAAATCGTTTGTCCGTGAAATCTTGAATCCAGCACTGGCTACAGCATCGACTCCAAGTGATGCTTCAACTGCCTTAAACGACTTTGTCCTGCAAAAAAATTGAAAATGGAGATGCACCAGAAAAATGCAGGCAATGATCAGTATATGAATTTATGTACTTTTAAACAAATCAAGACGATTGTCGGAGAGTAAGACTATACCTAGGCGGTTCATACTCCAGAGCTAGCAATGGCAACTTTTTACATGAGACAGGAACATGGCCGACCTACACTTTTAATAAGAGTTATGGCAATGCCCACACACAAAAACACAGAAAACATTCACAGTTTACTAGGTAACTAGGGATCAACCTTATCCAAGGATGTTATGATGAAATCGACAAGTTCTGGCACAATAAGGATCTGAGCTCCATTTCCCCCGTTTCGCTGGTGATAAGTGGATGAAACTACAGAGAATAATATTACTATCAAGCGACATTGAATAAGTTCCAAAATTGAAGATCTTGACAGCTTAAATAGGCCATGCCAATATCTGAGGGGGAGACACGGTTAAAGAAAGATGCTTGTTAAAGCTTTGCAACAGCTTCCGAAGGAAAAAATTAAAATTTGCTCAGTTGCACTGACTTCAAATTTTACACCAATTAAATTGTGTAATTTGTAAACTTAAAGCATCTGTGTGATAAAAAATAGTTGAACATTAGGCACTAAGTAGCTCAAGTGGTTGAGCCCGACTTCGAGTTTTCACCGATCATTTCAGTAAATTAATTTTGAAACAGGCCATAAGATGTTATCTCAATTAGATCCGAATAAGTGACTTATAAAAAAAACCTAGAATATACTAAACAAGGGTTCAGAGCAATAGAGAACGAGATTTGTAGAATACCTGCAAGATTATATCACCAAGTTTCTCGCGGGCAATACCAGTTCCAAGAATAGCACCGAGAAAGTCGCCATGAGAACATGGCTGAAATCCAAAGTTTCCTGTAATACTGCAATAACACAATTAATCTTGATAAGGAACGAGAGTTGAAGTACCAAGTTATACTAAATAACTCCGATGCTAAAAAGAAGCTAAAATGACACGATAGCTTACCTCAATGCTGCAACAATGTCTGGATCAGATGTCAAGGCTTCAGGGTGGCCAACTGATATTCGACAACGCTCTGCCTGAAAGATTAAAAGAAAATATTCAATTACAGAGAGCAATGCTAGCTTCAGAAACAGAAAATATACACGGGTCTCACCGTCTCAGTTTCAGTTTACCAGTGGGTAGCCACCCTGAGCCACAGCCTTGACATCTGCTAACTTTTCTATGAGTTGTATTAATTCTTTTACTACAGGTGGGGTGAGGAAATCGGAATGCAGGACCTCTCTCCTAGATGATGCTCGCCGAGCCCACACCGCGAAGGAATCAAAAATTACACACCGTTTGCAGACGACATATTACACTCTATAAGTACACCCAGCACCAGATCACTGAGATAATGAAACTTCCCAGGCACCAAACGTAACGATCCATTTACAAACTTCAATCTTCTTACCATATCCAAAATGCGCTTCACATCCTCATTGCTGCCGCTTTTTCCCCCAAGCCCTTCAAGCACGACATCAACATCTCCCTTAACAGCTTGAGCCAGGTTACAAATTCCTGAAACCAATCACAACCCCAACCAATTCCAGTTTACATCAACACAACTCACAACCCACTTAGTCATTTCATCAAACACCTACGTTGCGTTCATTGGAAGCTCACAAAACTCTACACACTCATATACACACCTCAACATATTAGCTCAGGTTAAAGTTCCAGCAACGGACCAGAATTGCCCCTAAGCGAAACCGGCCTTGTCCGGAAGCGATAGCCTCCACAACTGAAGAGCCTTGAATTGATGTAGTCCGTATTGCCTACAGCTCTTACAAATCTCCTAAGCATCAAAGGTGGCAGAAAACTGATGGCAGCCATTTCAGTGTCAAGCACAGATTGCCAGTTCTAAAAAAATCAAACAGTAATGAAAGATTCAACCTTTATATCATCAAACTGCAGAAGCAGTTGGAAAATATGAAGAAAAAAAATCCAGAAGCTGAGAAATCCAAGAGTCATTCTTAAACAAAGTCAAAGTTTCAAAATTTATGCTCCCCTGTTTCTGATATATATGAACCCTGAAAGCCTGAGCTAACTGACATTATGAGTTTCCACGTCCAAGAAAATTGTCGTAAGGAAGAAAAATAAACTGGAAATTCCTCCCAAAACCATCTAGGAATAGTCTTTGAAGTCCTACAGATACAGAAGCCGAGAGCGCTGGTGGAGCAGCACGGCAGCGGAGGAACTGGAAACGGACCGCCTCTTACATTTGATAGACATAGTAAGCGAGGGCAAGAAGCAGCACGGCAGCGAAAGAGCCAGCCGACATTGCCCATTGCCAGTAGTTTGCAGCTTTCTTTCTTTTGAGGATTGCCATTGGTAGAGGTGCTTTTGAACGTGCTTTTTGCCTCAAAACTGTTTTAGGTTGTCGAGTCTTGGTTGGAGCTGGTTCTTCCACGGTCTTTTCTTCCGCTTGGTCTACAGGAGCCGCTTCCTCAGTTGGTTCTTCAGATTCATCGTTGGTATCAGTTGCAGTTGCTCCAGCCTTCTTTTTAGCTTTCTTTTCCTTTTCCTGCACAGTTGAAAATTTGCTGAATGTTAAAAAAACGGCAACTTTATGGTTAAAAAGCGGCAACTTTTGAAATTGGCAAATAAGAAAGGAGAAAGAAAGGGGAAAAAAAACTTTCCTTGAGCTTCTTTTCCGCTTCCTTCTGAGCTTTGATTGCTGCCTTTGCGGCAGCTTTTTCAGCGAGCTTCTTCTTCCTTTCCGCAGCCTGCTTAGATTTTGCAATCTCTTCCTGTCTTTTCTGCTCTTTCAGAATCTCAGGATCAACTTCAACAGCCTTAGGAATGACCCTGGGCGGGATATACACTTCATCATCTTCATCTTTCAGCGCAGCTGGACCCTTTCCGACTTCCGCAACTGCATGCTTTGCTTTCCCGTCTACCTTTGGCTTTGCCTCGTCTTTACTGTTCTGAGAATCTGGTGCAGGAGTTTCTTTAACGTCTTCCTTAGCCTTCTTCACGGTAGCCTTTGTAGGTGACTCAGTCGCAGCAGGGGTTGGTGCCTCCACTGCCACCAAAGGCTTTTCCTCAGGATTCCTCATTCGCCCATCACGGCTCAGAATTCTATTATCAAGTGATGACAGAATTCTTTTCTCGTAATCTTCTCTGAAAGCTTTCTTGGTGTTCCATTGTGCCATGAATTTTTCCAGCTACAGACAACAATCAAATCAGAAATGTTTTCATTAGCAAGGTTAACCATCTATACAACTATTTATTCATCACAAACCTCAACACTAGCAAGCTCCTCAAGAGCCTTGACATCCCTTTTAGCCACTAGCTCCCTCGCATTGTTGATAAGAGAGCGATTTGCATAAAAATATGCGTTCTGTTGGATATCACCAACAGAAAATAAAAATATTAGATCAAACACATCAGAACGCAGACGAGACGACTTCCTCGAGTTAAAAATGAAACTGCGCACACAGCCCTGATTCCATGCGGGAAAATAAGAAGGAAGATATACCACGTCGTTGCGCTGTTTATTCAGCTGCTGGCGAGTTTCATAAGCTTTGTCTCTCGTCTCAGAGACAGTCTGCCTTTCATCCTCTAATTTATTAATCTCTTGATTGAGATTGTTGAGCTGTTTTTCCAGCTCCTTAATCCTCTCCCTGATAACTTGCTTTTCCTTCCTGACTCCATCCAAGTCACCGCCAATCAGCTGCGACATGTTTTTACCGATTAATAAAAATGAAGAACTTCAAAAGGAAATGGCTCTATTAAGTAAACAAATTTTTTGTACACAAGATCTCGCAACTAATTAACAATACCTTAACCTGGCCTTGAATGGTTTCCTTTTGACCCAAAGAGCCTTGAATTTCAACCCGCTTAGCCGCATTTGCTATAACTTGAGGTCTTGTTTGCTCGAGGGCCTTTATTTCTTTGAGGATTTTTTTCTCCTCTGACAGAGGTATGCTCTCATGTTGCATGTGGTAGTTCATTCCATGGATCTACATTTTCATCATTATTATTATTGTTACTATTTACTGTTGCCACGATGATTCAAAAGAAAGATAGTTGGGTAACGGTGAAAATTATGGCTGCTTATTCTTACAATTCCATCCAGCTCCTCCTCAGATGAACATAACCCACCCTTGTCTCCTCCTCTAGCACCATTCGGATTACGCAACTGGCCTAAAGCCTGCTGCAGCGGAGCCATTTCTTTTCTCTTTTCATCTATTACCGCCCAATACTGCTTGTCCTCAACACCCAGAGCCTTAAGCTGAGTAATTATATCTGCACGACCTGACTGCAGGACAATGCAAAAAAATAGAATTGTTTTACAATGAGTGCTGACCATCAGGCACCGAGTCTGAATTAGTAACCACGATAGTATTAAACTTTTGACAATAAGCAATACCTGTGACAATAAGCAAATCTACAGCATACCTTCTTCACCCGAATTTTTTCAGTGATCTGAAATCTTGCTTGAGTCTTCTTTTCAACCTCTTTCTCAATAAGCTCTTTCTTAGCTTTCAAATTAACATCTTCAAATGGCCGATACCTGATAAAGTAAAAAGAATGGACCTGTCTTGGTGCAGGCCATTCATCCATAGCGTCTTTTGGACAATCTGACACCTTACTTGCCTCTACTTTGGCAGGCTCATCACCATGTGAACCGAATTTAATAGAGCCGTTGACAGCGATATCCACCTTTCCATTTTCCTGCGATTTGGTAATGCTACTAGCCGCCCCGAAGGGAGCTTCAACAACTTCAAATCCTCCAACCTCTACACCCATAGCTCAGGTAAAATGCCGTCAAACAGCAATCTTTGCCTGCCAACAAGTCAAATCTTCATTCAAATTTTTTTTTGCATAGTCTCAAAACTAGCACATGGCATTTCCAAGAGGTACTACCAAAAATAACAGAAAGTACTCAAACCATTCCAATAACAGAAAAAGAAACTAAAAAGTGCCTTCTCGTGCTCATTATTACAAGATGACATTTCTACATTTAATGCGTCACTGATTCATTTCCCAAAATACTGCAAACAACATAGTGGAACAGCTCTGATTGAAACAACCCATCAGAGTAAAGTCAATTCATCAAAGAATAACTAATACCTAGTAGTTCCCTGGAAGATCTAACTTCCAACATCTCCACAAAGTTTGAAACAACCAATCCATCAAAACATAGGAACATCAACATAGTATATAAACCCAATTCAAACATGCATCATCCACACAATGAAACCACATGCACAAGATCACTCAATCTCGATTCTCAGCAGACGAACCTCAAAACACCAAAAGACCAAAACTTTAATACAAAAACCAACCAACAAGACCAAACCCAGATCAGCAAATCACCAATCCATCACATCAATCCAACAAGAAACCTTAATTTAATAAAAGCATTGACCAATTCAAAATTTAGAATAATCAAAAGAGCATCAGCAGCATATAGAGCATCTTGGTCTTACCAAAAGCTCGTCCCTGAGGAATGAATATGAGTGAATCAAAGATTCAAAGATTTGTGGGTCGGATCTGGTCTCTCCTAAGTGACACGTCAAGAAAATCGCTTCCTTTCCAATTCAAAGACGTGAGGAAATGTAGCATTCGATTTCGATGAAATCAAAGAGAGAGAGAGAGAGAGGACTGCTGATGGATGGGACTTGTGAGAGTAATGTTAATGTATGCAAAAATAAAATTTATTTGTTGGTAGAAATATGTGGAAAAAATAAAATAAAATATATATTTCTGGATTTGGATGATTGCTTTCTCTGTTTGTTGACTTGACCTCACCTTTTATTCAATCTGTGGATCCAATCTGGTTTAAGCCCAATGTGAACAAAAGTACAGTTGTTGGCTTGTTGTTGTTGCAGGTTGCAATGTTTGAGATTTGTCTTGGTCAAATATGGTATTTTTGAAAACATTAATTTTAAAGATCTCATTTGGATTTAAACATCTGCAATAAAAAAATATTTAATTTTTAACACTCGTAAGAGATAAAAGAAAATTGCTTTCAACACCAACAAAATTCGGTAATTATTCATATAATTTTAATTATAATAATTATATTTATGGTTAAAAAATCAAAAGAACTTCTAATTTTTGTAAAATAACACAAAAACTAAAAAAATTATGAAAAATTCTATAATATTAGAAACTAAATTTTACATTATTTTTTTGAAAAATAATGCATTTTTCAAATACATTTCAATTTATCTAAAACAATAGAAAGCGTCAGTGTTTTCGATTCCAATGTTTCCATTCAATTCCACTCAAAATTTTCAACATTTTCTGCTCTACTTTTCATAAACTACGATGCTCTATTCTTCGATTCTTCATCCATTTTCTTCGATGCTCTATTTTTCGAAAGTCTAGAAAGGGAGGAATGAGTTGTAATGACGAATGATGTTGTTAGTATAGGATGATGAGTGTCGTTGATATATGACAATAACGATTTTAACGACTAATGGTATCGTTGGTATAGGACGATGAAGGTTTTAGTGATGAATGATATCGTTAGTATAGGGTGATGAGTGTCCTTGTTATATGATGATGAGTGTCTTTGGTATAGGGTAATGGGTGTTGTCGGTACATGATGATGGGGAAAGAGAGCAAGGGTGATTTGGAAAATGTATATTTGATGATGGAGCAAACAGATTGTATTCTATTATTATCTAGAATAAATATTTTTTCATAAATATATAAAGGATTATTTGATTTTGGAAGAATTAATCAAGTTTAAGTATCTTATTTATTATTCAAATATATAAACTGACTTTTTCAAAATTTTGTTTAATTTTTTTAAAATGTTTGGAGGTTTTAAAATTTTTAAATAATAATTATTATTAATTAAATTAAAGATATTGGAATAATTGTAGGAGTATGTGGTGAAATCAAAATTATGATAAAGTATGTCGCTTCTTAACCAATAAATGTCATTCACACTATTTCCATTCACCCACCACTATTTCATAATAATTATCGTCATTTTCTCACAAACTCTAAGAGCATCTGCAGCGCGATTTGTATAACCCGTAGTAGATGCAAAATTTTGACAGGTGTCTGTACAAACTTTTGCAACCCCATTTTTGCAACTTACTGTTCATCTATTCCTACAACCTCATTCTGCAATTCTTATTCAATCCAACTGGCGATTCGATTTGGCGATTTGATTTGGAGCCATTGAGGCTGGTGAGTTGAAGTGTTGAGGTGTTGTGGTGAGTTTGGCGAATGTCGTTCTTGTGTGGTGTAAGAAAATTAAGCTTGTTATTTTAATACCATATCCTCTCTAAAAAGAAAGAAATAAAAAAAGTAAAATTGTCCTTTGTTTGGATTGCGAAAATTTTATGGTGGCGAATTCAAATGATATTTTGTTTTATAAGTATATCTAAATTTTTTTTTTGATACTGGGTAATACGGATACAACTTTTTTTCGTACAAAATACAATCATATAATCCAATTGAAGCACATACTCCATTCAATTCTTTTATCCATCAATCATCAATCATATGTCATTTCCAATTTCGCGTGCTAAGATAACTATTTTGACTCTATGAGAATCAAATTCATCAATATTGAAAAAGAATCACATTCTCGTCTCTCGGACTAATCAGGACCTTTCAGCTAGAAGGAAAACAAAAATTTACAAACTTACACGGCGGGACCAATGATACAACTTCCTCACGATTTGCAAGCATATCTAAATTTTCCATTTAAATGTTTATCAAATTACAAATTGTGTGATTTTGAGCCGCCAACTTTGGCCCATCACGTTCCTTTATAAGTTTTCACAATGAGCCCTAAAATCACAAATTCAATTCATGGCTATCACTCCATCCAGCCGTTCACGTCCTTCTCACTGTTTTAGTTTGGCTGTATTTGACTGACCACGACCACGTCATCACTATCACGCTGTTTATGCTTCCTGATTCCGATTTCCGAGCCTAGGCGCCAAGATGCAGTTGATCGCCGACGCGCTCTCTATCTAATAATCTCACCGTCGCTAAAAAAATAAATAAAAACGTCTCCTTTTCCGATTGACGTGGCGCTCTGACGATGGAACGATCGTCCGCGGTTGACCCTCGGGGCATGCCGATTAAAACTAGGTTACACTACAACTACAAATCGTGATTTTGGTTTTCTTTTTTTAAATATTTTTTTGATTATTTTTATTGATTGTTTTCTTGATGTGTTGGTGTAGGAGTAAGAAAAGGACTTTGGAGGAGAGTGGTACAGTAATTGATTTGGAGAATGATGTGGTGGAGCTTTCACCTGAGAATTTTGATTTGGCGGGGAGTAAGAAGGTTAAAATGAAGGCGAACGCGAAGGAAAAAGAAAAGGGAAAGCAGGTTTGTAGTATACGTTTGATCTCATGTTAATGTAAGTGTGTTTTATTTAATCTAGAAGTGAGCTGTGGATAGTATATGAGCTTGAAAAGAAAGTGTAGGCTTGGAGCATTTAGTGTAGAGTTTCTTTTTTTAGCAGTGGTCTTGTTGAGGCCCTGGCCTAAAAGATGCAAATTTATGCTTGTTTGATTTGTGTTTGGTATTTGTGAAGAAACTTAGGAAGAATGTCATGGAAATTGTTGCAGGCTGGTGTTTTATGGGATTTCGATATCTGATCTTGCAGAACATAACATTCATACATTAAAGAACTCTATTATAGTGTTGTGTTACTTCATTCAATTATGTGGTCGCTATGCATGGTTACAGATTTGAATGCTTAATCTGGCTTCCTGAAGAAACTACTTCTGTGCAGGTTATAATTCAAGACGTGATTGATTTAGATAGAGATGACTCCTTTCCTTATACGACTAACAGTGTTAAACTTGGTGGAAATTATAAGGGAAAAGATTTAATTTATCTTTCCGATGGTGATGATTCTGATACGAAAAAGGTTAGGGATACTTGATGATAAGAGAGTTACATGGTGTCTGTAATTATTACGGTAAACTTACTCACTGGTTTCCATGTTCCTCATGAACTTTCATTCTTTTTGCAGACCCGCGTGTTTAAGAAACGGGGGTTTTCTTCTACGACTGCTGAAGCTATTGGAACTGCAAATGAAAGTTATTTGAATAACATGTCCAAAGCATCCTCTTACTCTAACCAGGATAGCTGCAATTATTTTTATCTAGATGATGATTTTACCCATCTTCCTCAAAATCCGTCTAGTATGGATGATTTATCTTATCTGCAAGCTCAATTTGAAGCAGCAGATATTCCTACTGGAATAGAAGCGTCTATTCCATGGTGGTTAGAACCTGGCCTAAGCAATAGCCAGCCAGTTAACTTTAGCTGTCCATCCAATTCTGATTTCAATTCAGCTCAGCCTATCTTAGCTTCAGTTCATAATCAGCTGACTCGTTTTCATGATAATAGATCAGTGGAAGCCCCATGTTCATCACTGGGCTTTAGTTACTCTAATTCTAATGGGTCCATATCTGTCTCCCATAGCCATGGATCTCTTCCAGAAAAGAACCATGCATCATATTCATCATTTGCAGCAGCTTCACAAGAAATGTCCAGGAGAACAGAAACTTCTTCTACAAATACTGTACATGAAGATGCAATAAAGAGGATTCAACAATTTGAAAATTTTGCAATTGTTGATGATTTTTCAGACCATCATTACACTAAAAACTTATTCAGTACACAGGTAAGTACCAAATACTTCTTTATTTGTTAACTGAGAGTTTGACCACATTTTACATTGAAATTTTATGTTCAAGGATAGCCTCCGAAAAATTGGGCAAAAAAGATTCAAGATGAGTGGAAGATTCTTCAGAGCAGTTTGCCTGGTAAACGAATATATAAATAACTATGTAAAAATCTGTATTTAGTTTTGAGAGAAAAAAGTATTGCATCTGTAGCATACTTTACTGTCATATTTATACTAATGAGTTGTTTTTTCCTGACAAGTGCCATTTTTTCCATCCTTCGCTTTATCAGAAGATCGTCTTCTGACAGGAGTTGACTTTATTTTCCCTTCGTACAGAAACAATTTTTGTTAGGGCTTGTGGATCAAAGATGCCTCTTTTGAGAGCGGCAATAATTGGGCCACAAGGGACTCCATACCATGACGGGCTCTTCTTTTTTGATGTGATGTTCCCTTCTATGTATCCTCAGGCACCTCCGGTATGGTTCATCGTTCGATGCCATACTTTATTTGGGGGCCTCCTATATACGATATCCATCTTTGAAATTTTCATTTGACATTTGATATGTGCAGCAAGTATATTATCATTCTGGTGGCCTACGACTCAATCCCAACTTGTATGATAACGGAAAAGTATGCCTTAGCCTTCTCGGCACCTGGCCAGGCCGAAGTGCTGCCGAAAATTGGATTCCTGGCAAGTCAACCATGCTACAAGTTCTAGTTTCTATTCAAGCACTTATTTTAAATGAAAAGCCCTACTACAATGAACCTGCATACGCGAGCTTTGAGGCCTCTGGTCGTGGAGGAAAGGCTTCAAATAATTATAACGAGGATGCGCTGATCAAGTCCTTGAAGACTATGCTTTACTCATTGAGAAGACCGCCAAAGGTATAAAAGCAACTGTGTGTTTTAATTATGTGATGACAAAGTTCCATTTGCACTTGAACATCATTTCTTTTCTTCATTTTTCATTTTTTTGTGCAAATGCCTTTTTCTTTTTCCAAGTCCATTAAGTGGAGCCGTGCTCAGGGTTTTTTGTAATGGTTTCAATTTCAGGTCCAACGATGTTGTGTTCTTTTGACAAATTTAAATTTGTTTTGCATTGTATAGTAATTTGGTATGGATTTGCAGTCTGGTCTCTCTTTTATTTTTATGATACAGTTAAACACCAAGCTTATCTGGGGCCTAAGCCGAATAGTATGAAGATGGCATGATAAGAAGACTTTTTTCTCTTAGTTAACTCTATTGCATTTTCTTGCAGCATTTTGAAGGATTTGTTTCAAACCATTTCATCACCCGCTCACATGCTATCCTCGTAGCATGCAAGGCATATATGGATGGTGCTCAAGTCGGATCAGTTTCTATTGTGGAAGGTAAGGCTGTCAGAGGAAATAAGAAGAAGTGCTCTCCTTCTCTTAAGAATGATGTTGGGACGCTTATGAACTCTCTTATTGATGAGTTTGCCAAACTTGGAGTAAAGAACTGTGGCGAATTCAGAATTCCAAAATCAAACTCAAAGAATGACGAGTCCTCAGGCATTTCTAGGGGGAATGTCTCTGTCTCTAACTGATGTCTCTCAGCACATTCCCCCCCTCCCCCGATAGTTCATGCCTCTCCAGCTGCCATGTTCAGTTTACCTCAACTTTTTATGCAAAATTTTCTTCAGTATTACTCAACTGATTCTCATAATTATTCGATGCAGATAACTGGCTGGCAAACCCGATCTAAAGGGGAATGTGTACAAATAGTATGATGTCTGATGCCAATGCTGGTAGAAAGCTACTACGTAGATATTAGGTTATCTACAATGTCAAATTAATTCAAATCTCTACTTTATCACTTTTTAACACTCTATTAGTCTATTTCATTTTTTCTGTTTGACTCTAGTCATTTAACGCACATTTAACTTATGCCCTTTACAATGATTTTGTTTAATATAATTCAGTATTAATTACTGGAACTCGCCATTAAATTGGCTATTTTCCTCAAACCACCATAAGTTTAAGCGTTTCCTATTTTAGAAATCACTAAGTTCACTTTTTTCCGTCCAAACACCGTTAATATTGCATGTGCAACACACGCGTTTATTATTTTTATCAGAAATCACCTATAAGTTTCGTTTTTTCCCAAAACCATCTTAAGTTAAAATATTTTTCTGAACCATCTGAAGTTTAAAAGTATGTCTAAAAAATCACCTGAAAGAGTAAAAATATTTTTTTATTACCACTTGAAGTTTAAAAAAATCCAAAAACCACCTTATATTTTAATAACTTTTGTTTTCCTCTCTATTCTCCCTCGTTCAAACCCTAAATAGTAAAATTCAAAGAACTTTGTGAGTTTACATTGAAAAGTTAAGTGTGAATGATTCAAAGTATAAGGATGAGTTTGAGGTAGCTGGCGATTGAAGAGTGAGTGTGATGTGGTTTCCCTTGCAAAATCCGCAATCATATATCAAACTCTAAATTCATTTGCAATGTTAAATAACATTGTGACATGAATTCAAAATTAAGACAGACTGGGTGAGTGTGAGGTGGTTCTTATAAAATGTTACAAGAATTTGATAACGGCATAACGCGCACTTGGAATGAAAAGGGAACTTGGTGATTCATATAAACTTCGGTGTAACGACTTGGTGGTTTCTGAAAATATTTTAAACTTATGGTAGTTGGGAGAAAATTCTAACTTACTGGTGGTTTTGGTAATAATATTATAAAAAGGCGTTTGGTACCTGACATGTGCTTTTTGGGCACTACTTGCAGCATGCGCGGTGTATTTGTCACGTGTCAAAAGATATTTATAAGACCAGGGCGACCTGGTGTCGAACCCAAGGGAACAGTGGAATTTAGTTGTTTAGTTTGCTTTCAGTTCACGGAAATAAGTTCTTGAAGTTTTTAAGTCTTTTGGGTAATGTTGAGTTACGGAAAATGTTGTTGTTCAAGTTATCAATTAAAAACAATGACAGGA
>JAWWMW010000001.1:82939-98009 GCA_035048345.1 Echeveria elegans | reverse complement strand
GATAGAACAGCTGCACAGCGCAACCAACGACCAGCCTCGATTTTTTGGACCTTGCCAACTTCGCGAGCCTCTAGAAGAGGCATCCATGGTCCGATTGAGACGAAATAAAGTGCGTTGAAAAGCTAACTCAAAATCCTACAATTTCTGTGTTTACCTCAAAGACCAATTTGGACGTTAAGAAGTCGAAATGAACTGTTTTTTGCGGTCTTGCGGTCTCGGTCCCGGGTCGGTCTGCGGTCCAGAGTTTTCGAAATTTACGGTCTCGGGTCGGTCTCGGTCCTGCCTTAGTCGGTCTCGGTCCGGACCGGACCGACCCGTTGTGCATCCCTAGTGGCCGGCGGTGGTGGTGGTCGTCGGTGACGACGGTTGGTGATGGCGGTGGTCGGCAGTGGCGGTCGGCGATGGCGGTGGTCGGCTGTGGTGGTGATGGTGTCCGGCAGTGGTGGCCTGTCGGTGGTGGTGGCGATTCGGTGTAGATTGGTTCAATTGACTATTTAATTATATATAGATTGATTCAATTGAGTGTTTGTGTCACAAAAAAGTTTTGAATTTTTTTTCGAAAGTTGGTTTGAGTTTTGAAAAATTTTGAAGTTAAAATGAATGAAAAAATTGTTAAAAAGTTAACTCAAAACAATATCAAAAAAATTCAAAGTTCATTTATAAACAAAGTCTTACTTATCCTACAAATATTATTTTCTAAATAAATATTTTTTAAATATTTAATTAAATTGATGGTTCTGATGCTTGATAGACGATTAGTTCAGCACCAATTTTAGTCTAGAACTTTAGGTGGTGACAGTATTAAAGTTATAATTGCAAGTTCTATCTCTTTCACAGTTTCATGCCTCCAAATTCATCTCTCTCATAAAAAAAAACTTTAATTTCTCTAAACCACCTTAAGGCTTCGTTTGATTGCGGAAAAAAAGTAAGGAAAAGAAAATTTTAAAAAATGATTTTCTCAATAAAAAAGTTGTAAAAAAAATTTGATCTCATTTTACCTTTTTTTTCCATTTTTTCCTTACGACAAAACACATATTTTATTTCCACTCAATTTTTTAATTTTTAATTTCTTTTCATTTTTTACGCAACCAAACGGGGTCTAAAAAATTAAGTTTTTTTTCCTCAAAATCACATTAAATTTAAAGCTTTCTCAAACCTTCGGAAAAAGGAAAAAAAACTAGAAACCTGAAAATTGAAATCAAACCAAGAACGAACCGGTACTGAACAAGAACGGGATCTAAGACTAGAAGATGACGTGTCGTTCTCCGATTTGGCATATAGGTAACGAAGCAACCAAGCCGTGGCTCCGATCGTCCGTTCACTGACATCATTAATGAAGCTGCTTCGCTGACGAGATTGAGAACGTCTGATCCGATTTCGCTCTTCGATTATCCGACGAATATGGATCGGATACTGAAAGCGGCAAGGGAGACTGGTTCTCTGAATTTGTCAAATCGATCCCTCAGGTCAGCTCGCTCTACTAATCTCCGTCCTATGTGTTTTGAGATTAATTGCGTGCGATTGTGTTAGTAGTTTTATTACACTCAAAATGAATTGACAGATCCAATTATTGGTTAGTCGGATTGATTAGAGCGCTGTAACTTGTAAATGGGGTTTTGAATTGTTGAAGCTATAGATGATTAAGAATTTAAGATTATGAGACCAGATATGGATACTTGAAATGGTGAATTTGATATTTGTATGATTTTATGAATTGATGGAGGTTTTGATTTTGAAATCAGGGAGATTCCGGATGAGGTTTATGCGAATCTGGAAGCTGTTGGGGAAGGTGTGAGGTGGTGGGAGGTATTATCCAGTTAACATTTCTTTCTTTGTATGTAATTTTGGTTCTTGTTTGAGAATGTTGATGATCGTGTTGGATTATTGTAGGCGGTTGAGCTGCATAAGCTGATTTTGGCTCATAATAGTATTGAGGTTTTGAAGGAGGATTTGAGAAATTTGTCGCAGTTGACTGTGTTGAATGTCAGCCATAATAAGCTTACTCACCTTCCTCAGGCTGTTGGACAGTAAGATATTGGATGCTGTACTTTTGTTTCTGGAAGTGAATTTATAAGCAAGAAACGCTTATTCTTTTTGAAGTGTGAAATGTCGTTTCTTTTTGTAGGCTTCCGTTGCTGAAGTTGATTGATGTCTCCTTTAACTCGATAGTGGAAATACCCGAAGAGATTGGATCTGCAACTTCTCTTGTAAAGTGAGGAACATATACCCTTTAATAGGAAACTATGATCTGCTGTCTTACGTTGTGGATCACTGCAGCTTCGTTATACCGTAATCATTTTATTTTCCATGGTGTCGCAGGTTTGATTGTTCAAACAATCGACTGAAGGAATTACCTTCTTCTCTTGGAAAGTGTTTAAATATGTCGGATTTTAAGGTACTGGCCTTGCAATGAACTACTTGAAATGCCATAAATTCTCAGTTGTTTTAGTCATCCAGTCATTGTCAATCTCCCTCAGTTAGCGATCTAGTTAGTATTTATTGAATAATAAACTAAGAAAAATTGACGATCGCATTTAGGCAATTATTTGCAACTCTAGACTGCAAAGTGCAAACATGTGGATTGTGCATTGGTAGCGTTCCCCTTCGCAACGCCTTTGAATTGGACTGAAATATTAATACCTTTCTGTCATTTCTATTCATTTTTGTGATTTCTGCCAGGCATCAAACAATTCCATCATTGACTTACCAAAAGATCTTATGAATTGGTCAAAATTAGCCAAATTTGATGTAGAGGTAAATATCAATTTCTAACTCACTCACTGATGTTGAACTAATAATTTGAAAAAAAATATGTTTGCTATGTCTGTGTCTCACGCACTTCTATATCATAACAGGGGAACAAACTGACGACCCTATCAGAGACAATGGTTGCTTTGTGGGGAATGCTTACTGAGCTAAATGCATGTAAGCTCCATAAACTATGTCTGACATCTGAAGAAGTATGTACTTGTATTCACCTAATGGCTGTCACTGACACCAGTTTCATTTATAGCAAAAAATTTACTGAACAGTATACCGGAGAGCATAGGAAACCTTTCACGTCTCATTCGCTTTGATCTCCATCAGAATAGTAAGTTGTTTGTGTACTCCGTTTACTTACTGTCTTAGAGAACTTGGATAAAACTGAAACTTGTTAATCTGTATCAAAGTGCGGGAGCTTTAAAACTTGTCTGAACCATACAATATAATATCACTGCAGTGAACTTTTGTTGGCCAATATTATACTGGAGTTCTTCTTCATCATTTGATGTTGGCGGTTTCTTTTTATTTATTTATGCGTGATGTAATCTCTATCATTGCTTTGCTTGATACGTAGAGTACTGATTCTTCTACTCATTCTGCAGGAATTTCAAGCATCCCATCATCAATCAGAGGCTGTTCTTTCCTTGCAGAATTCTTTATGGGGTAGTATTCTCTTTCAATGTCACATTACTTTTTAAAGTGAACACATATTGTGTCTAAGATAACTAGTATTCAAGTATCATCTTATACCTTTCAGGAATAACAAGCTGTCTTCACTACCGGCAGAGATAGGGGAGCTGTCTCATTTGGGGACATTTGATCTCCACTCAAACCAGGTGGCTAGATACTTTCTCTAATGAGACTATTATTAATCTTCAAAATTAAAAGGTATCTGTAGTCAAATATTTTGTGTTGATTGTTCCCCGCCATCACCCTGAGATCTTATAGTCTAGGATCAATGATCTTAATGCATGTTCATGTAATCATGCTATGTATACTGTTTTATTATATGATTAAATTGCCACATATTTCATGATTGTGTTGATCATCTCCAAGCTAAGAAGGTATAAACAATTCCATCTGACAAATATCTTATTTGAAGGATGCAGCTGAAAGAATATCCAGTGGAGGCATGCAAATTACGTCTTGCGGTTCTGGATCTATCAAATAACTCACTGTCTGGTCTACCTGCTGAGATTGGTAAATTGAAAATTTAAGGGTAGAAGACTAAGCAAATTCTGCAAAACTACACAGCAAGAGCAAGTTAATATAGCGATTAGCCGATTACGGTCTAACTGGTGAACAATTTTTGTAGGTAATATGACCACTTTGCGCAGGCTTCTTCTTGTTGGCAATCCCATGCGAAGTCTTCGAAGGTTTGAAATGTTATTTTGTCACCAATCACCTTTAATTTTTTATATGAGATCCCTCTATATCTCTGTATTCATGCTTTTCTTACAGCTCATTGGTATCTGGACCTACAACCACTTTACTTAAGTACCTTCGAAGCAGACTTTCTGCTGAGGAAGGTAATTTATGCTTACAAATGTTTCGCTAGGCGGATTTGATTTGTTTAGGAACAGGTATTTTTACTTTATAAAATGAAAATTATCGCTCTAGATAGTGTTCAAGTATTCCATAATAAATCCTTAAGCCTGCTTTTAATAGATATGATTATTTTCTAGCAGAAGCTGGATCCACTTCCTCAGTAAAGGAAGATATTATAGTTAAAGCCACTCGGTTGTCACTATCTTCAAAGGTATCGATCAATTAGAATCTGCACTTCTTAGCATGACCAACCAAAGTAGAATTTGATTCACTCATAGTTTTCTGAGATAACTCTTGTAAACGATGATGAGGGCTAAAATTTTCAGTTCTTTTTGTTTTGTAAGAGATTGCAGTTTTTCCAACACAAGTTATGTTACTTTATTGTGGTTCATGTGCCCATTGCAAAACACATGAAATTTCTTTACCCAAAGTATATATATTCATGTTGAGTAGCTTATGCGTCTATTTTTTTAGGAACTATCTCTACAGAATTTGGATTTACATGTGATCCCTTCAGAGGTGTGGGAGTCAAATGACATTACAAAACTTGATCTGTCGAAGAACTCAATAGAAGAGTTGCCAGTTGAACTTTCTTCTTGTTCTACTCTTCAGGTAATCTTTCTCATGGTTAAACTCAATTTAAGGACGCAACAACAACGTTTTTTCCATTGGTACTACATCGACAATCTATTTCATTGATTTGTTTCCAAAAAAATGTTACTCAATAGCATAAAAATATAAAATTATGTAGATGTGGCTTGTGAGTTCTTATGGAACAATAATGTGAATACAGCTTCTCCACAAAGGAAAAAGGATTTTGTTTTTGATGATCAAACATATTTTATTTTGCAGGTTTTGATTTTATCCAGGAATAAGATTAAGGACTGGCCATTAGCAGTAATCAAGTCCCTACCCAATCTCACATGTCTGAAGCTGGACAATAATCCTCTCAAACAAGTAGTTGATTACTTCTCATATATCCCTCCCACTTTAATGCGATTCATTCCATACTTTTATAGTCATTTGCCATTAAGTAATGAGGCTATATGGATTGTAACAATATTTAACCATTGTTTTTCAGCTATTATTATAATATATCAGCATTTAACTGATCAATTCAAATGATGTTTCAATTTATGGTCCTTTTGCTTCTAAGTAGATACCTGCCGATGGATTGTCAGCTCTCTTAAGCCTCCAAATCCTTGATCTTAGCGGCAATGTGATCACATTACCTGAATTATCAAGTTTAAAACAATTGCAGGAGCTTTACCTCAGGTATATCTGACCCTGCAATATAAACAATGGACATATAGAAATATGTCTGTTAAGTGTTGTAGCTTATGACTGAGTTAATGAGCAGGCGTATGCAGCTGCGTGAAGTCCCATCTAATATACTGAGTTTATGTCAACTACGCATACTTGATTTGAGCCAAAATTGCCTTCAATCAATTCCAGAGGTAAGAAGTTATTGCATCACGTAATATGCATCTAAAGTTTACCCATTTGTTTTGCATGCATCATTGGTTGCTAGAGAAGGGGACTTTGTCATCATGTATTAATGGGTGAATTCAATTACTATAATTATTAAATACACATTCCTTCTCTTTTTCCTCTTTATTTATATTTTCTGCGCATTATTTATCTGCATTTCCCAATAAATCGGATTCCAAGTTTCAGCTGCCTTGTTTGACGCATGCAGGGGTTGAAGTCTCTTACTTGCCTCAATGAGCTCGACTTATCAGACAACAATATCTCGTCACTCCCGCCAGAGCTGGTCAGTTTACAATCTCCCCCATAACCATAACTTATCATTGGTGTATATACACTTTGCTATGTTCTGGTGAAATTTTATGTGCCTAATTTCGTTGGCCATATATCTACTCTCTGATAGATCTCTCGTTTTTGTGTAGGGATTGCTGGAGCCAAATCTTCAGGCTTTACGAGTAGATGGAAATCCATTACGAAGGTATTAGTCAAAAAATAAAAAAAATTAGGATTAGGGCCTAAAAGTTTACTTTTGCTGCATTTCAATCTACCGTTAATATCTTATCCCCTCAAATAGTAGTCTCACTAAGATTTTATTCCATGTTGTATTTCAGCATTCGTCGAGCTATTTTAGATCGAGGAACCAACGCAGTACTAAATTATTTGAAGGACAAACTACCAGATAACTGATTATTATTGTCTCCGGATTTGTTGTTGTTCTCCTATTTGACAGTTGACACGATGAGTGATATCTTAACCTCTTTGGATACTGGTTTGTGAAAGCTTTTGTAATATGGTGGTTTGAAATAACAGAGCATTTTTTGGTAGTATGTAATTTTCGCAAACGTGCCTCTTTTTTGTTGTAATTCCATTCGCAAATGGTTCCGTGTTGTAATGGCTAGCACAATTCTGAGGTTTTTTTTTGTAGGGTTCATCAAAAACTCTGTTAGAGTCGAAGTACTGAATCAGACATGGGTTTATTTATTATATACAGCCTGGGACTCTGGGTAGCGCGTACTCTATTCAAGATTACAAGGGATGCATATGAAAAAAAAAAGATGTTATTGAGGGGTCGAGGCCACGCAAAATGACCCATCTGTTGTGCCATCCAGTGACGATTGATCCTCCTGGCGAAGAGACGTCGAGTAGCACGAAGATTGATGAATATGAATCAACGCACAAAGTTGTCCAAGAAGAAGTGACTCCTGATCAGACCACTAGTTCTGAATCAGACACAAGTAATAGTTCACGTCACACGGTGATGACAATGTGACTTATTTTGGAGGAACTGAAGATGGGTTATATTTACGACCGCGGCTGCAACAACTACGGCATCTCCGCAGGAGGCTATAAAGCAATGACTACGAAAGTAGTAGTAGTGTTAATGTGACTTATTTTGGAGGCTCCGGTGGAGGTTACAATTATGACGGAGGATAAAACAACTATGGCAGCTACACAGGATGCTATAATAGTAACGATACCAATGACTACGGAAGTAGTAGTGGTGGTAATGTGACATATTACGGAGGTTTCAGAGGTTGGTGGATGCTATGACTGATGCAACAATGCGCGCCAAGTCGGTCAAAATGGCACTGTTTCAAGACTTGTAAACATTTTTCCTTTGTTAAGTTTCCTTCAATTTCAGTTTGTGAATTATTTTCTTTGTTTTCGAATATCAAATATTATTCAACAGGTTTCCTTCGACATATAGGAATTTGGAGCAGTAAATCTTGTAGTATGAGATATCGAACTGATAGATATATAAATATAAAAGGCTTGTGTATTACAGTATTAATTTAGATGAATGAAGATCCAACAATACAAGGATGTCACTGATTCAAGACATGAAAAATGCAAGTTTGTGACATTAATTAATATTGGCCGATTTTTTGATGCTATTGGGATCCTTCAGAAGACTGTCACAAAGAGGCTCGCATTGTTCCCTGCAGATTTCAGGCGAGGATGTTGGCAGAGGAATGCATTCCCTCCAGCATTCCGCATAGCACTCTGGATCAACCGAATAAGCTGTGATCTTAGCTGAAAGTCCGACCACCACGGCCACAATGAGGAACAAAGCTACTGTTTTGTTAGCCATGATGTTATTGCGCATTATTGTTTGCTGGATGTTTCAAAATCTGTGACTTCTTCTGGATTTTTATATCATCTGGTTTGTTACATAACTCTTGGCCTGGAGTGAATTCTGCTACCCAATTGCTATCTTTAGTCATTAGTGTTGGATTTCCTACGCTTCATCGGTTGTCGGTCCGGTATTTTTAGTACATTCCATCTCCAACCCTTCTAGCAGCAATACCTTAATTCAGAACCGTCCACACATTGATTCTTTGAATCACATATCAGATATTAAACGGAGAAAAGAGTCTTGGGTCGAGTATATCCAATAACGATACATCGACAATATAGCGAGTGAACTGAGTTACTTACAATGTTTATAAGTACAAAAATAGATCTAAACAAAAACCTTGCAAGTTTCATTTCATTATTTGAACAAGGAGATCACATAGACAAGAATCACCACAAGATACCAATTTTTTTCTAGGAAACACAAGTAGTTAAGTTAACGAATCAATCATCATAAATCTTCATTCTTCACCACGTTTGTGAGTAGCCTACCTACCTAGGCTGTTTTCTTCTCAGGTGCATCTGGTTTTTTCTCAGCAGCATCAGCTCCTTTGGCCGCTTCCACGACCTTCGGCTTACCCTGCTTGGATTTCATGAAGCAGAAGCATGAGCAACATGGACATTGAAATAAGAACTTCATCTCTTCAACCAAGCTACTAGTGCAACTGTTGTGTTTAATTCTAAGCAGATGTTGTCCCTTGGTTTTGTGGTTTCTTATCTTGTGTGTGTAGAATTGTCTTAAGACCCCATGTTGTGGTGGGTCAGACTTGAACAGCTTGCAGACAATAAAAATTATGGACCCAATTTTGGCTACATGTACGTTATTTGTCAATCTTTATCCCAAGCTGGTGTAACCAACGTTGGTGCATGATTGGAATGTGATGTGGCCAAATGATCACACATTTGGTCCTTACAATTAAGAGCGTTCGAGTTCGAGTTTATTTTGCTCCTACCGAGGCTCTTCTATTGCCTTTGAGGGGTTCTTTCTTCGTCGCCTTAGAGGGGTTCTTTCTTCGTCGTGATTATGTCCTGGGGATATGCTTCGAAACTGAATTATTAAAATTAAAATTATTCTGTACTACATGTAACCGCTCATCAAGAAAAAACTTTTATAAATTACATTGATGGGGAATGATACACAGAATAGTGAACAAGATATCATTTGACTTTTACTCGGGCATGATCCTTCTGGAGACGAGGAACGAGGAGAATGCGGAAGATGAAAGAAAAGGGGCTTCTTGCTTGGAATGTAGCAGTGGAGTAAAAAGGCTACCCATATATGGTCATTGAAACTTTATCACTATGCAGGAAATGTCATCCGAGCTTTTCCTTGCTAGTGCTTCGTCTGTTAAGGTCTTTGCTGCTGTTTTGGCATCTTTGATTTCCTTAATGGCATTAACGGCTTCTTGGTTGGACATAACCTGTTTTTGATTCAAGGTTGACGAGATCAACACTTTATGTTCTATTAATACAAAAAGAGTACTTTGGGAACTTGGGAAAGTCGAATGAAGGAAAAAAAACTAACCTTCCATAGTCCATCACTCGCTAAGATGACACAGTCTGTATCATCATCCACTGTTACAACTTCTATATGAGGGTCCGCGCTCAGGTGTCTCTTCAAACTCTTGTCGCCAAATGCCCTTGCCACAGCCAACTGGCCATCTACCCGTGGCACATCACCTGCATAATGGTTTCATGCGTAGTGTGAGTAACAAAAACAATGCACAAATGCCATGCCAACAGTTACAAGGCTCAGTCCTCTTGTGAATACCGGGGAAATTTGACACAAAGCCCCCTCTTTCCTCTATTTCCTTGCGCTCAGTGCCAGCATCATGATCGATTGACAATTGTTTGGCTATGCCACTTTTGGAAATAACAGCTCGCGAGTCTCCGACATTAGCTACAACAAGCTTGCGGCAGTTGATTAGAATTGCAGTAACTGCAGTTGAGCCACCTTTCCCCAACTCGACTGCCTTCTCCAAAATTTCATCATCGGTCAACTGATAGGCTTTCCTGATTGCATTCTCTGGTTCAGTCCAAAAGCCGGGCTGCATCCAACAAGGAACAATGACAACATAGGTGTTAACATTAACACTTCAAAAATACGACAGCGCAAATTAATATAGATGTTATACTGAGCACACAGACCTCATTCAAAATGTTTTCGAACAAGTGATTACGAAGATAATCAGGTATGACACTGCTCAAATGACCATCAAATATTGCAAAAAGGCCGAGCTCATTGTCACCAATTTGTCTAAACTGTGCATAAATAAAATCTTCCATAGCATGGTGAGATTTTCCCTCAACCAAGTGAAATCCGTGAGTTATGTTTTTCGACATCTTACTCTTTCCTTTACCCGCATCTGACGGACCCTTTATTTTTTCCTGCAGCAAAGCACGAAACTTCAGCTGCCATACCAAATAAAACTTCCATAAATTCCATGTCAAATACAAAATGAATAAGAAAATTAAGAAACACTATCCCAATGCATCAGGTTTCTCAATTGAATTGACGCCCACAAGAAGGCAAAATCTCAATTCTCAGTCATCTTTCATCGCAAACCAAGATCATCTCCATTCTCAGTACGAAAAACAGTATGAATCCAATGACACCTGATCGCAAACCAACAGTCCTAAATTTTCAAAATAACCCACTCCACATATTTCGAAGGGTTTTAGTTTTACCACGATCAGCGAAATCCTATTCCAGGATCACAAACAACAAAAAAAGCCCCAATTTCGATGATCAATCGAGTTTCCCAAAACAAAAATGCAATCATCAATCCCGAAACCAAGATCGACCCATTTCAGAATTCATCAAACCTGACTCAAATTTTAAATCTTTTATCGCAAAAACATCAACTAGGGTTTCTTACAGACCCCAATAGACATATTAACATACACATACATACCTTCATCTTATGAATAATCTCTCTTCCTGTCATGTCTCGCTCGTCCAAAATCCAAAACACAAAATCCTCAGAAGACAGAAAGAAACCAATTACACAGACAAAGTCAAAATGGGACAACGTGAGAGTAACACGGAGATTCAGTGATTTCAATGGAGCTGCTGATGTTACCTACTTTCCTTGTTTTCCACCTATTTATAAATTAATTAATTAAATAAATACAAGGATCCCGTAGTACTTAGTAGTATCCACATAGACTACTTCGCCAGCTAACTAAGTATGCAACTTGTTGAAGTTGTTTGTATTTCTTTGTTTATCATGAAAAGTACATCATTTGGGGTTCACTTGCGAACCTCCCCAGACTAAGCTTTAAATGAGCGAATCGGGTTAACATATGTGTGTTGTTTACATTCAGTTTATTTCATTTAACAACGTCAAACACATAAACAAATTGACATTGTACTGCCACTAAGATATATAAGAAGTTGGAAGTCAAGTCGTTGAGAAGGGAAGTGAGAGGAGAAGCTGCAGTGTGTAGGCAGTCGGATGAATGACTATGTGAAGCAAGTCCTGAAGTGAGACATGATCATCTGAAGAATGTTCTGAAGCGAGAAAAGAGAGAAGATGAGAGACAACATATTAGTTATTAGAGGAGGATAACTAACGAGGAGTTGTATAAGGAGGAAGAAGTAGAAGAGTATACTACTAACCAAGAGAGTCGTATAGCAAGCAGATACACACATTTCAATTGGTATCAGATCCGGAAACTCGACATACTGAGTAAGTATTCTGTTATTTTCTCTGCTTGACTTTAAAGAATGTGCTCAACAGATGAAATATTGAATGGTATTACACTAATCAATGGAAGTAACTATCCTGAATGGGGAAATCATATGATATCTCTCATTAAGAAGATTGGAGATGTGACTCTGGAGTTGATTAAGACCAAGTGGTTTTGTCATCGGCACCTAAGTGAGGGAGGTGAAGTTGTTCCTAAAGATGAGTACTTTGGACTGAAAATGAAGTGTGGAGAGCTACTATGAACTCAAAAGTTCTTAATGCCCTTTTTGGGTCTGTCGTACGAGATGTTCTGTGTCACATTTCCACACGTGAGACTGCATGGGATGCTTGAAAAATTCTTGAAAAGTCTGCTAATTTCCCTATATACAATAAATCTAACATTTGCGAGTTGGATGATCCTCTTTCACCTCCCTATTAAAAGAAACTTGCATATCCAGAGATTGGAGCATCTTCAGATTATTTAAAGATAATAAGAGATCATTGAAAATGGCCAAGGGAGGTGTTTTCATCAACAAGAAGCTAATCTACAAGAAATGTGAATTAGAATGCAACTGTTCTTAAGAGGGAAAGGGTCTGCTGATGTCTGACCAATTTGCAAACCAGGATCCTTCTGATCCTCCATCTTACTAGGAAAACCACTTCCTACAGAAATCAGTATCCTTAATAAAAGTAATGATGACAGGTTCAACAAAGGGGATTCGGATCTAAACGACAATGAAATTGAGTTTATCATCACTGAGAAATATGCTAGCAGAAAGAAAAGAATTGAGAAATCTCAGGTGAATAAATCCATAGACGAACTTCAAAAAAAGAATCAGAAACTGAAGAAAGCTCTTCAATAGAGAGTTGATGCAAAGATGAGACTCAAACATCTTCAAGACTCCATCGACATACTTACCCTTCGAGCGAACTAATCACCATCATCTTTTCTCAAAAATTGATGATAGTTGATAATGTTTGTTTCAGTTGTTGTTATTTCTAGTCTTTGTTTGTGCCTTCATTCTTTACTCGAGATCTTCCATATATATCCCTCAATCGTCTTGGATCTAAAAAACTAGGATCATACGGTTTGAATTTCCCTTCATTCCGATCCACTACAAATGTCTAAGCAACTTCCCCCCTCACAAAGTTGAGAGTGCTTCTAATGCCTCAAGCATTTATCAGATGAGTTATGCATCCAGCAGAACACCACTTCTTGAACAAATTATTTTACCCTATGATTTATCGACTAATTTGTCTTGTTTTGACTCTTCTGGTATCCACAGCTACTACGGAAAGAGCATCTTTCTCGATAAAGATAATCAAGAATAGATTTCAAAGCAAGATGGATGATGAATTTTGTGGTGATCATATGATCTTTATATAGAAAGGTCATTTGTAGGTTGTATCGTAATGATGATGTAATCACTGAATTTGAATTCTATAGGATACGGTAAAGTTTCAATAGTTAGATTTTTATGTATATTTTTTGATTGTATGTTTCATGTAAACGTGTAGTACTTTTTGAATGGTTATGAAAAAAGAGTGATAATGACCTTATTTTTAAATGTTAAATCTTAATTGAGAGAAAATAGCTCAGTTATATTTATATTCTTTGCCTGCACATATCTTCATATCTTGACAATAATATCTCTTCCAGCAATGGCGTACTAGCTTACGGAAACTTGCGGATGTGGCTGCCATAGATAGGCACCCTCTTCTTGTAATATGATTCATTTATTTATTTGTTTGAATGAAGATGATAAAGTTTGCATTTTTGTTCTATTAGATAGTCGTCTACTATCTAAACAACAATTCAAAGATGGCACTCTTTTCTTGAATATTGATGTTTTTCAACTACTGTGAATTTCTGAAGAAGACCCAACTGGTTAATTTGAGAAAACGTTGAAGAAAATTTGAGAAAGATTGGAACCGGACATGCACATGCACATGATCATGATCATGGCTCATTGGGCTGAGTCCGTATTATCCACTTGTCTACACTCTACACTGGAGTGTATTGGGCTTGTTAATGTGTGATAGATCAAACTTTTGGGCTGACTTCATGCGACTTTCGATACATAGTGTGCTAAAGAAGAAGAGCTCAATATGCAAGGGCATTGATGAATTTAGGACTCATGTTTGTGCAAGCACAACATTGTGGTACACATTCTTTAGTTATGAACAAGTACTAGATTTCCATATTACGCACTTCGCTTTGCTATTTATAACAAAATTAATTAGGAAAAGTGCCATAACATATCAAAGATAATCAAATCCCAAAGAGAAAAGAAAGGAAGCAAACAAATTTTGTTTACTTTGTAACTTTGTTGTGTAGATAATTGTATTTCTTATGCTATTAAGTTGTTTTGACATTTTTCTGAAGTATCATTTTTCCTTTCTTGATTTCTTCCCTAAAGAAAAAGGATCTCCTACATGGTTAAAGTTAAGATACTGTATTGCCTGTATCATTAAAACCAACAAAAAGACTGAGGTGGTTAAAGAAGGTCATATGAGAATGTATGATTTGCATCATGCACTAGGAGTGGCTGGCTTGTGTGGTCGATCAGTCATCTAAGAGCTGTAAAGATTAACCCTAATAGAGACATCATCAATGTAGTATAGAGACAACTAAGGACTTAACCTAAATTTCCAACATAAGGGACCAGACAAGCTCTTTATAGAAATCCTGAATTCATGCACAGTCAGTCATTGAGGCTATCACACTCATTGATCATACCACATCACACAATACACCCAACTTTACACCTTTGTATAAATGTGCATGTATATTCAATTGCACTTGATCAGGACTTTAACTACTAAAAACTTGTCACTGAAATCCATGGAGATCATATCTTCTTCACCAGTCACCAGGATCATCATCAGGCAGAAGATCAGCAACAATAATGATCATGAAACTGATCAACATAGTACTGACGAAGAGATACTGACAACACCTTTGAGTTCAAGTTTGAGCATCATCTTCAGACTGCTAATTCTAATTCTTACTCTCCTGATGGCTCCCCGTTCAAGGACTCTCCAGCTGATCATCACTTCAGAATTGGGGTTCTTTTACCACGTTCTTTCCCGGTGCAACCCATGTGTTACTACTACGGAAGTGAGCGGAGGAGCTGCAGCTACCAAAGATCATTTAGTAGAACAAGCAGTGTTGGGAGCAAGGTTTCGTTAATATCTTCGGGGAGTAATAGTACTAACAGCAGGAGCAGTAATAGTAGTTGCAGTTCAAGTGCAAGAACAAGTATATCAGAGACCACCAACTTTGATCGAAAACACTTATACAAAAATGGCATGAGAGAATATCATAAAAAGCTACCGCAGCCTGCAGTGTTGGATCATGCCTACGGATCCTCTCGAAGGTGGCAGTTTATTACCCCAGTGCCTGTCATGACACAAGAGACGATCAGTTCAAGGCCGAAAAA
>JAWWMW010000001.1:68590-82839 GCA_035048345.1 Echeveria elegans | reverse complement strand
CATGTGCTCTAATATACCTGCGCAATGCAACACTACCCAAGAGTAACATTTTATCACGGAAATATGCATAAAATATGTGAATTTACGACTAAATGGATCGTACAAATACGATCCATCAGGCGGCTTGCCGGAAAGTGATGGCGGTGAGGCGGCCGGTCGAAAAGTGATGGTGGCGGTGATCGGCGACAGTGGTGATGGCAGCGACGACGGTGGTCGGCGGCAGTGGCGGTGCGACGGTTGGGAGGAAGTGACGGTGGCGGTGAGGTGTAGATTGGTTCAATTAAGTGTTTGTGTCACAAAAGGTTTTGAAAAAATAAATCTCAAACCAACCTTAGGAGGAGGGTTTGAGATTTGAAAAAAAAAATTAAAGTTTAAAACGAATGAAAAGTTGTTAAAAGTTAACTCAAAACAATTTCAAAACAAACTCAAATGTTGTTTATAAACAGGGTCTTAGATATGCCTATTCGTTTCACCAATCTCATCACATGGTGGACGGTATCTGAATTATCAATAGAGCCCCAATGATCTCACAGTTAGTATTTGCCAACGATTGTTTGTTATTTTTCCAAGTCTCTACTATGACCGCTTATAGAATGAAGTATGTCCTAAGCCAGTATGAGGCATGCTAAGACCAACAAGTCAACTATGAGGAATCAATCAATCAAACATTACATTCAGTTAAAACTGTTCGATGGATCTTAGAAGAAAAGTTGTGTAGATTTCGGGTGTTCATTATGTTGATAAGTTGCCTATATATAGGTTATCAATAATGCTTCGGTAGAAACAAGGTCCAAAATTTTGAGAATGTTATTGACAAACTGCATCAAGTCCATGGTTGGATGTCAAGAGAATTTGTCCAAAAGAGTTAATTGCATAAAACCATCACTGTAATATATTATTTTGCTCAAATTTATCACTATAAAATATTTTTTCACTTTATCTATCATAATAATAGGATAGTGTCCAAAACACACAAACAGCTAGGACAATTTTTCGTCGCTAAAGCTCTGATTTTCATCGCTATAGAATAATATATCTATACTAATAATTGGACCGTCTCCTCAACACGCTAATAGCGACGATTTTTTTCCGTAGCTAAAAGCATGGTTTTGTAGCCCATTTACGACAGGCCCATTTCTCAATCCCATGACTCAGCTCATTTACGACAGACCCATTTCTCAATCTCATGACCCAGCCTATTTACGACAGACCCATTTCTCGAGCCCAATACCCAGCCCAACTCGCGGCCCACGACCCGGCCCATTTTCCCGGCCCATAAAAGTTAAAAATAAAAAATAAAAAATAAGTTTAAACTGTAATAAGGAAAAATAGGAATAGGAATAAGAATAAGCATAAACCGGAACAAGGAAAAATATGAATAAGACAAAATTGAAATAAGATAAAATAGGCATATGACAAAAAAAAATAAAAAAACTCATTTAAATTCGGCTCGCATGACACCAAAAATTAGTCGATCGAGTTCCGCCCCTATTTGACCGATTTGATTGCGCACCCGGGACAACGCATTTCTGTCGGGACGACGAACGGTACACTTGTATTAATATCATTTGCCACAAAATAAAAATAGAAAGAATAAAAAAGAACACCAAAAATGAAAAGAGAAAAAATAAAAGAGGACGGAGGGAGTATTAGGCAGTAGATAAAACTGACCTTACTTTACGATCAAACATTTTATTTATATTAATATTATAATACTAGTTGCACTCCCGTCGTTCCGACGGAATTTTTTTGGTGTCTTCATTCAATTTAATTAAACTTTACAACGTTTTTCACTCCATTTATAATTTATAATTTTCAATTCTTAATTTTATAATTTTTTAAAATTCTTAAATTTATAATTTTTTTTGAAATTTACCTGATCAAATACGGTCAAATACAGTCAAATACGGATGAATAGTGATGGGTAGCATGTAGTGTAAATAAGGAGGGTAGGGAGGGGCATTTTCGTCAAAGTCTTATTGTAATGAGGTCTTTAGTGGGGAAAATAAGAGAATTAGTGAGAGAATGTGGGTGGTTGGTAAATGGTTGATGGTGGTATTCTTTTATATATATAGATGAAGATGTCGATATGTCGTCTGAAAATGAAAGAATTAAAGTCATATAAATGATGTTTCCCCATAAGGAATGAGAAAGTGACTTAGGGGTTAGATTTTTTTTTTTTCAAAAACCATAAAGGGTTGCAAAAAACCTAAAAATGATCGGTGTGAACCTGCATATTTGTTACACAATATTAAGTTTTTTTTGTTTCCTCTTTAGGTCTTCATTCAAAAAACGTAATTATAGTACATACTTCCCCTAGCGATGGAGTTCATAAGACGCTTGATGTATCTGATGAAGTGACTTAGTGATCAGTAATTGTATAATTTTCTTTTGTGGGATGAGAATCTTAAAATGTTAATTATCTTCTCGTGTTTGATGATTTTTGTTTAACTTTTTAGGCATGTTCTTTGAGGCTTAATTTTCAAGCGACTAAACATAACTGTTTACGACTGTAATCGTAAATAGTATTGGTAAATGAAGAGGATAAAAATGCCTATTTTTCTTACAAAAAATATATACATTCATAAATAGTTGTACTCAATGCTTAGTTAAATATGTTTTTAAAAAGGACCAACATATCAACTCTTTATACACTGAACTGTACTTTAAAATTCTTAATTGAAGACCTAGAGAACAGAGTCTTAGGCTCTGTTCTTTTGACATTAATTTAATTTCTGTTCAGTTTAGTTTAGTTCAGTAAATAAACATTCACTATTTTTAAAATTATTTTAAAAGTGTAATAAGACTTGAAACTATGAGATAAGCTTAAGACGCATTCACTATTATCAAAACTATTTTTTAAAATTAAAAATAATATACAAATATAATTAATTAATTTTAAATTTTTTGTTCAATTCAGTTCAGTTCAATTTTAATTTATGTCAAAAGAACAGACCCTTATTTTTATATGAGCAACAGGCCCCTTGTTGCATCTAGGTCTCAGCCTAATGTGGGTTCGGGCAGATTTTCAGCAACTCAGGCCTCCTTTCAACAGGTTCAAGCCCAAAACATCATGTCCTTTTTCTTGTCATGCACATCATTATTCACCAACCAGTGCCTTGACAATTTCATCATTCTCGTTCAACATACTCAAAGCTCAACGCATCACCTACAAAGTAGGATTAATGATCCAACACACACAAATACAAACCATGTTATGATGAAAATACCCCTAAAAAAAAGCTCTTACAATGTAATGTATTATGAATTTTGATCTGAACCAGGTTACGAAACTCATATAACACCTATACTCCATTACAATCCTAACTGTGAACTGAGCCACATTATAATCAAAACTAATATATAAAGTTAAAACTATTAGTATGTTTCAGAGGTGCAGGCTGAAGTGCCTCAGGTCGAATTTGCCCACACAAGCATGCAGTGACTCGTAGTACTGGGTTCATGAGTCCAATTCCTTTGAGACCTCTATTTACAATTAAAAGGATCCCTATTTGCGCATCTGCACGACTGCACACATACATTCATGCATACTTAGGAGCTTTATGAACACTAAAAACATGTTCACATGCATGGACAGTAAAAACATGTGGACTGTTTATTTTCATCATCCAAGTGTGAAAATTGGAGTCTTAGGGTCTCGGAGGCACATGAGTTTTCAAAAGAGCCAAACTCCTAGGTTCAATCTCTTCCATGTAGTGTATTGTCTGTCCCCGAGAGGCCCCCACTGACTTGTTGGCCCTTGCGTGCAAGGTCCGCCCTCACTCTACAACCGCTAATTTGGTTGCCAAGTTGTCCAACATCCATCAGCAGACTCACTCAAAATTGACAAACGAGCACGACGAAGATAAGGCGCGGGCTGACCTCAAGCTGCCTAGTAACATTCACAAGTTGTGGTTGAGTTTGAGGTGAGCAATTTGGGCCTCACGAGTACAGTACGTTGGTTGCCGAGAAGATAAACCATGTTGATATCGTCGAAAATATTAATGTGAGTGCTTACCGTATCAAGCTGCTTAGTCACATTCACCCTACAGCTGTGTTCAGTTTGAAACTTCTAGTGCCCGTTGCTAGTGACTAGTCTGCCGGCGATCATTCTACTGAGGTGAAAAATTCGGATTTTAAGTACTTCTCTAAAGGGAGGTAGATCATCTCCTTTATTGTTGTTTCCTTTTCCCAGTTTGATCCGGTTTCCTCTTTTTGTATTAGCCAAGATCCAAGCTTTTGGATCATTAATTTAATAAAACAAATATTTCATAAAAAAAAGGACAAATTTTCTCCACTCCGGAGGGAATGAGTTGGACGGATGAGAAGAATGATATCACAAATGCGAAGATAAGCGGTGAAATCAGGAACTGAGAACTCTGGCCATTGATGATTCTTGATGGACTACTCAGCTAATAAAATACCACCTTGTTGACAATGTTCAAGTATTATGTTTTACATTCAACTTATTTATTATTTGTAAATTATAATCTATGTATTTCTAAATAATAAAAAGCATATTATTATTATATAAAATTATCTTTGCCTATTTCACTGACCAACATGTCACCACATCTGCCATCACACCTCTTTACAAAATATAATACAACCGGATAAATATGCATCTTGAGATGGCATTGGATACCATATTCTTAATTAGATGCATGATAGTAGAACATATTCCATTATTTTCCATAATAATTAACATGCGAATGAGACATTCAAATTCAATACATACAACATATTTAGGATGAAAAAAGTTTAGGATTAGGTTTTGGAAGATTGTAACTTCTTAATAACATATTTAGGATACTTGACTATTACTAGCATTTGGAGTATGTTTGTGAAAATAGTTCAGTCATTTAGAGTAAGCACATTATATACATATAACACTGGAAAAATTAGAGAGAATGCACAAATTAAAACGAGGATAAAGTGCGAAAAGGGATAGAAAATATCATTCTTGGACGTTAGGATCATACAGGACATGATCCAAACCAGTTACCAAGAATGTTCCACAACAGAGAAATGAGTGAGAGGTTTCAGCGCCTCTCACAACTCCTGCGTGTTCGATGCCTTCAGAATAATCCATGTTGGGTTGTGAAGTTGCATTTTTAGAAGTAAGCAAATTTGATTTACTTAACAAGTCAGTTCACTTATAAAATTAATTATAAAAGTAGTGTGACCTAGTGTCAACACAAAGAAAAAACCTAACTTAAGATTCTAGTTTATACTACTTAAGATCAATTTACTAGTATCGAGTGTGAATGAGGATTTGACTCCCTTGATAGGAAACCTTAGAAAGTAATAAGTCTAATTCAAGTTATGATCGATTATTTACAAATAACAAAGTGATGAAAGGGTACTTCAATAACTAAAAGAGCAATTAGTATCCTACTTTCACCCCTAAGGCATGTGAATGGAATGTAAACAAGTCAAATCACTAGGGAACTTGTTTATTGATCGATAGTAGTAAAGGTTAAAGTACTTCTTACAAGGAGTTCAACTTTCGCTTCATCCTCTTGGTATGAGAGGCACTTAAATGACATAGACTCATCTTCTCGGGCTATTGAACTATGTGAAGTCTAAGTTCTTGATCGGTGAACAAGGAGCGTAGATTTTCAACGCATTTTTCCATAATATTCTTGTTCATTCCTCATCTTTATGAAGTCTTTTGATACTCTTTGTGCGTATTTTTTAGGTTCGAATCACATATCTACAAGTATGAGAGAAATTAGAGACATGTTGGGGCAATAAAAGCTAAAAGGGACCAAAATTGGGCAGTTCTACCCTCCTACCTTTGAAGGATCGCCAAGCGCACATAAAAATGTCAAATGGAGCATGGTACATTTCATTGGAAAGCTAGTTTAACCTTCTACAACTCTTTAGTTTGTCTCAAATCCAAAATCATACATCTAAAGGGTTAAAACGGCGTCTGAAGAAGGCAACTACGCATGAAGACAAGGGGAAACTAAGCAGAAAAATGACTAAGGAGAATAGTGGTTCGTCCCAACCACTTTTGGGAGCGAAACTGGCTCGTCCTTACTAGTTTGAACTAACATGATCACTTTTTGGAGCAAAAGTAGATCGACCTTACCACTTTGGAGATCCGCCCCTGAAGTGGTAATTTTAGATGTAAGCAATTTAACTACTTATCTAAATCAAGCAATCTCAAAAACTATTTAGAAAACTAGGGTGACTTATTGTCGAACTCAATGGAAAGTCTAACTGAATAGTCTAGTTTATATTACCTAAGTTAATCTACACTTAATTAGTTTAAATGTGAATTTACCTCCCTTGAGAAGATACCTTAACAAAGGCTAAAGCTAATTCAATTGGTGTTCGATTACTCAAGAACTAGGTGATATAAAGGTAACTACATGATTAAAAGAGCAATTGGGATCCGACCTCACCCCTAAGGCATGTGAATAGAATGTGAACAAGTCAAACTAGTTAAGTATTTGGTTATATATTGATTTAAGGTAAGGCTAAAGTGCTTCCTACCAAGAGTTAAACTCCCATTCCATCCTCTTGATAGGATCAGAGACACTTAAATGGTATAATCTCACTCTCTCGGGCTATTGGACTATGTAAAGTCTGAGTTCCAATTATACCTAACCTCCTAGTATGTTGGTTGGAGATTTAGATTCGAGGGGATTTAGCCTATGTTCAACTACAACTGTCATTCCCATGCACACAAGTAATTGAATAATATATGATTTCTAAATGCATTAAGTTCAACTTCCGCTTCATCCTAAATGCATACTACTTGTTGCTACTCTACTCTGCATTTCGCCAAACACATAGAGGGCATACAACAAGCATAAGTCATACCACATATAGATCAATCAGAAACCTCAATCAATAGATGATAATTAACCATGTTCACATACTACCCTACCCTAGAGGATACATTTTGGATCCCAATAACAAAGGACTACTCACTCATGGTGAGATCTAGGCTAAACATGGGTGATAAATTGAAATAAGCAAACATGAGTTCAAAGAGAGCAGATGAGTCTTGATGATGATGGTGATGATATCTTCAATCTCCTTCTTCAATCCCAAGCTTGTCTTCAATGGAATAGTGGCCTTCTTGAGATGAAAACCCTAGGTTTGGAACTCACTTTTGTTCTATCACTGGTCTTCTATTTATAGTGTGCAAAAATCAAAAAAAACTTGGGGAGAGTTGATCGAGTTGACCAGGCCAGTTTGGTTCGTTCATTTTTCTGTTCCAAGGGCTGAATGGTTCAATCTGCAGCTCTCCAATCGTGTAGCTTCTGAGGTGTTGGTCTGATTGGACCAATTGTGGTCCGCGCGTTCTGCAAATGTATTCTATATTTGAGAGCCAATTTGACCCTCTAACCTCCGAGTTTGAATTTGATGTAAACTATGAAGTTGTAGATAATTGAGTTAGATTTCCAATTATACATGACTTGCTTCATTTGGATGTTGTATGTGCGTGATCGATGTCAAAATGGTCTATTATTCGGACACCTATATATTTGCTTATATTCTTTGTAATTATCATATAATTTCAGTGATATTCAACACTCACACGTTCATTTCAGGTATAAAAAAATGCTTTATGATGATTGTAGAAGCTTGAAAAAGAACATAAAAAAATGAGAATAAAAAGGCAAAAACAACGATTTTTGGCAGTTTTGACCTTTCCAGCTTTGGAAAATTCCACAGAGATCCATCAGATGTCTGATCAATATGAAACAAAGTGCGTTGGAAAGCAGACTCAAAGATCTGCAACTTTATGTTGACAAAAAGGAGTGATTCGGATCTTACGGCATTAAACCGAGATGATTTATGTTAAACCATACCAATCGGCCGGCGGATTCAACCAATTTGACCGAAATAATTCAAGATTAAATCTGATTTTTGTCACACCAAAAATCAGATAGATATTTTTGAGCTACATGAAATGAAAAACCAAGAGTGATGGAGCTTTATGAGGAGGATTCAATTGGGGCATTTAAACAAGAAATGAAAAGGTAGGAATTCCATATCAATGGAGCATAAATTAGAGGTTTTCAATCCACACTATAAAAGGAACTTCACCCCTAAGCTTCATGGGCAGATTTTTGCTAGAGAGATTTTGCTAGGACAGATTTTTGCCAGAGAGATTTTGGTAGGGTAGATTTTTACGAGAGAGATTTTGCTATACAGATTTTTCTTGAGAGAAAAGCTCCCCAAAAACACTTGTTCTTAGTTCCTAGTTAGAATTCTTGTAATAGAGAAGTTACGATTGAAGTACGAATACATTTGTTCATCAAGAATTCCTCTTCTCTTCACTTTTCTTTATATTTTTTAAGTATGTACTACTATTCCCTCGACATGAGTGAGTAGTCATTTTTGATGACAAGGGTCTGACATACCCTTGACTACTCATGGTCAAGTAAAAGAGATTTTACATATTTTTTATGAGGTCTTATGGTTGGATCAGTTATATTTAGCCTACTCTTATGTGATGTATATCAGAGTATTATCTATGATGTCTAATAGAAATCCATGAGTACACAATCTCGGGAAAGAATCTCAATGGATGAACCCAGACTAGTATTGTACCGAAAATGACAAAAGCTGATAATGTATGAGGTTAAATATTCTTGAGTCAGTAGGTAGCCTATATCTGACCACGTGCGGCTAACGAATTTGAGTTCTATGTTAATAACTCAACGCGGGAGTTGTTATCGTCCTAGAGGTTGTGTGTATTTTTCTGTCTTTCAAAAAGCAGACCAGTGAGATTGACAGCGTACATGCATAACTAGTCCTACCTTAACCAAATCATTTTGAAAATCATTCTATCTTATTTTCCAATAATCCCCATATAGATCGTGAGTATGATAGAGAAGTCATTTTCGAGTCATCTTCTTTTAAAATCGTTTACAACAAAACATGTCACCATACCAACTTTTTATAAACCCCCTTTAACTAGTTAGAATTATTTTTTGCTTAAAGTAGTTTAGTTCACTAAGTATATCATTCCCTTGGGTTCGACACTAGGTCACCCTAGTTTTACAAATATCTTTCGTGACACCACTATACACCACGTCACCTAGCGGACGACAACGACGATGGTTGGCGAAACTGAAATCCGGCTGGTGGTGGTGGTTAGTTTTTGAAGCAGGATGGAAGCGGGATGAGGTGGAGAAGCCGGTTGGTGGTGGTGGTCGGTTTTTGAAGCAGCGGACGGTGGTGGTGGTCGGGATGAGGTGCAAGCCACGACGAAAATAAACTGAAGGAGTAAAAGGGAGGAACTTGTTATAAAGTTTATAAACACCCAAAGTTTTGAGAATGGTTTTGAGATTTGTTTTGAACTTGTTATAAACTTAATAACTGATTCAAAACGTAACTCAAAACAAGTTCAAAACAAAACTCAAAAACCAAAGTTTGTTTATAAACTGGGCCTAAATACTGATGATCAAAAGAAGATAACAAGATAATTTTGCTAGCTTATAGTCATCTGTGGTGCCAAGGTGTACAAAGAAATGGAGAGATATGGACCCAAATGATTACTTGATACAAAACACCAACGGGGGACAAAAAGTTTGCCTTAAAAGAGATGTATGTCTCTCAATTGTCTCCAAATACTCTCTCACACTAAGTGAAGTTAATTAACAAACCAAAGCATGCCTATAATCCCATTCATCCTTGCTCCTATTGCATATCTCATGCAAACTCAGTACTCCATTAGCTTACTAGCCTTTTGATTCTTCTATACTTTGAGGCAAATGCTACTCATTATTAGTTTCCATTAGGTTATTATACTTATGGTTTCTCTAGATTCATATGACACTAGAGGCTCCTCTCCCGTTTGCTGTAAAGGGTGGAAAGGCCACTGGAGTGCGAGAGATCCCATTATGAAGTTACTTATTAGTAATCCTTTCACGTACTATATTTTGGGAAAATTGTCATTTAAATCCCCAATTTTTCAGTTTTGTCCATTTAAATCCTCAAATCAGTTTTGCCCATTTAAATCATCCTTAGTTGACTTTCAAAAAAAAATCTTAAGTTTATATTGACTATGCTATTATAGGCATCCGTTGAGCATTTAGGGTTTAGGGTTTAGAACTAACTGAGAAGTTGAGGATTTAAATGACATTATTCCCCATCTTTTTTTACACAGCTGATCGTTGTACTATTCGACCGTGTCATGGATTTGATCCAACGTGTTCGAAGCAACGAAGATGTACAAAGATTGTTTCGGAAATCATATCATAACGAGAGAGTCATTCTACAAACCAAATAATGGTACAAATGCCACATATATATACATAATGTGGTCTTCTTGATTGCGTCGACTAGAATATACCGAGTGAATAGGAATTATCATGATGCATAACATCAAAACACAGTACCTTACGAAGCTGCCCCAGATAATTCCGAAACCTTTTTCCTAGTTCGAAAATCCTAACGCTTAGTTAGGTCATTCCACTTTTCTGAAGAATCATTTACCCGTTTTTTCCTTAAAGGTAAAAAGACCTTACTATAAGGTTAAAAAAGAGCTGCATCATTCAAACCAACACTTAGAGTAATTAAGGTGGTTAAGGAACGACATGGGAATGTTGTATGATTTCTATCACTAGGAGTGGCTGCCTGCCTAGTGATCAATCTTAAGAGCTGGAAAGATTAACCCTAAATGACATTAATGTAGTATTAGAAAGACAACTAAGTACTTAACCTAAGTTTCCAACATAAGGGACCAGACAAGCTCTTTGTAGAAATCCTGAATTCAAGACTTAAAGCACAGTCATTGAGGCTCTCACACTCATTGATCATACCACACCACACACTACACCCAACTTTACATCTTTGTATAAATGTGTATGTATATTCACATGCACTTGATCAGAATTTAAACTACTAAAAACTTGTCACAGAAATCCGTTGAGATCATATCTTCTTCACCAGTCAGCAGCATCAGGCAGAAGATCAGCATTAACAATAATTAATGATATGAGGTAATCATGAAACCTGTGTTCAAGTTTGATCATCATCTTCAGACTGCTAATTCTAGTTCTGACTCGCCTGATGGCTCGCCGTTCAAGGACTCTCCGGCTGATCACCTTTTCGGAAATGGGATTCTTTTACCCCATTCGTTCCCGGTGCAACCCATGTGTTACTACTACTATGGAAGTGAGAGGAGGAGCTGCAGGTACCAAAGATCAGCTAGCAGAACAAGCAGTGTTGGGAGCAAGGACTCGTTAATATTGTCGAGAGTAATAGTCGTACTAACAGCCGAAGCAGTACTAGTAGCTGCAGTTCAAGTGCTAGAACAAGCATATCAAATACCACCAACTTTGATAGAAAATACTTATACAATAATGCAAAGAGAGCATATAATAAAAAGCGACCTCAGCCTGCGGCGTTGGATCATGCGTGCGGATCCTCTCGAAGGTGGCAGTTTATTACACCAATGCCTGTCAACTGTCATGAATCAACAGACCAACAGTTCAAGGCCCAAAAAACAAAAACTTGAGCCTCAAAGACATGTTACTTCTTCTACGATGAAGAAAGTTCGACCCAAGAACAAAACATCTGCCATTGGCTCTGTCTCTTTCGCATGGCCTAACTTAAGATTTTTCCGGTATCTTCTGTCAGTCTGCAGGGAGTGTCATGCCCTTGAGCCTTCTGTATCCGAAGCGTCAGCAGCATTCATGAAATTACAAACCAGTAATAAAAAGCCATCCACCGTAATTAAATCTGAACTCAATGTTTTTAAACTAAGCGCTTAGTTTGCGAGGAACCTAAAAAAATGGTGAATTAATTCCATGCTTTTGATTTTTATTGACGTCGTAGTTTTTGCATGTGTGTGATGGATTCTAATATATGCGTGTCAAGGGATGTTTTGGGCTTATGAAGGAGAGTCGTAAATTCATCTGTTTGTTTTGGTTTGAAATGAAGATTCGTGGAGATTTGGGATTAAGTAACAAAGCCATCTAGATAACTGCATGCAAAGTATTTTAAGCATGAGTAGCAGAAGCTGATCAGATCAACTTGGGAATTAAATAAGCACCAAGTCATGTAACTTCGGTCTTGACCAGATCTGTTTGGACTAATAATTATGCATTACGGGTCTTTATCGCTTGTTTAATAAGGCCAAATTGCTTCAAGAGAGTGTGCTAAGTGTTTTTTTATAACTCTCATCTTGAGAATCTAAGTTTTATTCTCTTTGTTATCGCATTGGGTTTGATGGGGAGGACTTGGTTTTTGAGAACCTGAGTTATGGTGGCGGTGTTCGGTTATCTTATTTTTTACTAGTAGGAGAACAAGGATTCGAGTTTATGTCAGCTGAGATTATGCATCTAGATAGAATTTCATCTAGCCGGTTTGCTGGCCAGGGTCAGCTAGTCGCAATGACGTTGGAAGCAGAGCTGGAGGCGTCATGTCTTCTTCATTTTCTCGACACGTTTTCATACTCATGACATCTAGCGTAGAGTTTTATGTTAACCTGTGTCTGTCTTGCAAATCTGATTTGCTGAGACGATCCATTGAGATATAACTGATGTTGTTTTACTCTGTAATCAACAAAATTCCCAAGAAAAAAAGTAAAAGAAAATCTTGAAGTTAACTGCATGAAGTTACTTTATAAAAATACATTACCTGAAAAGAAGAAAAAAAGTAGTTCAAGAAGTTGCGGAAAAGGAACTTTAAATTACATTTCTGGATACAACCAAGCTTATCTATTTCATTTTCTAGGTAGCACGGCAGAATTCTTCTACTGTCAATGAAAGAGACCTTGTCGTCAATTGGCATCCATATGGCTTTAAAATGAGGATGAACTAGTGACGAAGTCATACTAGCAACGCTGACTATGTATTTTGTATCCAACTGACTTGCTACTTTCCTTATGATGGCACCGTATGCTAAAAATACTCGTTATGGTTTGCATTTGGGGCATCACTTACATGATGTGAGTTTTTCCGCTCTAAAATGAGTTGATGAGGTATATGATCTGGTTTGTTCCCCAACCCTTCAGGATTGAACAGTAGTTTCGCATCATCACTTCGTTGAGTTAGAGCATTGATGAATGATAGTCCATTAGGCCATTTGAGGTCTCCTTCGTGCACGCCCATCATATCCTCCATACAAGGCTCGTTAGCATGTGGTAGGAGGAAAATGTGTGTCTCGTCCTTGGAATGAGGGAATCCGAGTCTAGGAGAGTTATGAAAGTTAGAGGAAGGTAATAGGTGTGTAGGAGATGTCATCGCCCTTTGGCCTGACCAGTTGAAAATGGGCGGGGGACGAATTGGGAGAGACTGCTGGGACAGAATTGAGGATGATGGTGACGAGTTTTTGTTTGAAGAGAAGAGCTGCGACAAATAAAACCCCGACTGATATCCAAGTGATTCGAACGTGTGCCTCATCCGTAGCACAAAGTGTAGATCTTCAGGTATCTAGAAAAACATTCCATTATCATTCCTCACAACTTTGAACTGTACAAAAACTCATCTAACTTCAAGAAAATTTGAATCAACGTAGCTGAAAAAGAAATGGTACTCACAATTTTGCAAGAACCCAACTGGAGAAGGCCATGACCGGCTTGAATCACAGCTATTGTCTACACAAATATATAATAAATAAACGGCGATGTTACCCTATCGACATTAAATAACGGAAATTGATCAACTACATGGAGTTCAGTAAAACAAGTACTAACCTGAATGCCAGAGTCAAATTGATCAGTCCATTCAGAAGGAAGCTGCATCGAAATAATATCATACATGCCAAAGGACATTAAAAACACGAGTTGATGATGTTGTTCCATATGAACATATGAAGAGTGGCATCTTTTGGAGGCAAAACTGAAGATAAGGAATCTGAAGGTCCTGCCGGAAATAAACCTACAGCTCAACCTGTAGAGAAACAGTTGCAGAAGAACCTAGAGGCCAAGCTACAACCTGAAGCTCAAGCTACAGCTCAAGCTTCAGATCACTGCCCAGATTCGCGATATTTCTAAAAATGGATTTTAGAAATTCCGGTCATCCTCAAGCCTGAAGAATAAGTCTGCGTTTCTAAATCGGGAATTGGAAACCAGAATTAAGCAAGGAGACCGAGGCGTTCAAGGATTTGGTAATATTTCCAAAAAGATTAAAATTAGGAAATATTACTTAAATCGGTTAAGGAAATTGATTTCTCTCTTGAGCAATATAAATAGAGACTCAAGGCTCAAGGGAAAATCATCTCGAACATAATTATACACGGCTTACAATCATATATCCAAGAAGCCAACCTCC
>JAWWMW010000001.1:28237-41966 GCA_035048345.1 Echeveria elegans | reverse complement strand
TTTTAATTTTAATTTAATGGGCCGGAGTCCGGACCGGGCCCGTTATCTTTATTTTTAATGGCATATTTGTGATTAATTATGGAAAGAGGGGTAAAATTGTAATTTTAGTTTTGATTTTAGGTCCGTTTCTTAATTTTTTATATATATAGATTATTATTTGTTGTCCAAGTTAGATAAGCCACGTTTATAACCTAGACGGGTAGAGTTGATAACTTGTGCGTAACCGATGCACCTGCATCATAAGTCATAACCATTTGGCCGTAAGTCACAGGCGTGGACTTCAGACTAATATAGGTGCCAGAAAAACATTTTTGTTTTAAATTATTTTCTCTCTGGTTTTTAGTCACTTTACCAGCTAAATTTCTTTCTAAAAATAATATGGTTTCTATAAATTATTGAGGAATTTAAGTGATTTTCACGTACGATGTATATCATATGGTGACAATAAGTAAGAGTACATTTATGATTGAGTCAAATTTCATGCGGGGAATGTACCAAAAACTGATTAAAAACTATCTGATAATTATCCACTAAGCAAGCATTTGTATGTTGTCCACTTAACATCTCATCATCCCACTTCTTTAGTGAATGTTCCGTAAACTATCTAGCAATTGTATTCTCCGAAAACGATAAATAGAGAAACTCATGAATTTGGAATATAAGTAAGAAACGAAATTCAAAGTTCACTTCTATTACAAACACTAAGCAGGCAATTCTTAAATAATCGGTTCTCGTTCGAAGACTAAATTTGAGTTGGACGATTTGTCTCATCTCATCTTAAATTTTGTGATTCTTCAAGACGCATATGGGCGAAATATATGGCCACTGGCCACCTAGGTCTTGAACTAAATTAAGATTAAGTTCCTTTGGTGGAGTGTTTCTGTTGTTAGTATGGCCACTGGCCACCTAGGTTAGTGTGATGGATAAGTTATATTTGAAAATATTAATTAATTAATTATATAAATGGATTATGTTGACATGAAAGATGAAACCACATTTGGTTGCTTGTAATTATTTTTTCAGTTTAAGTTAACAATTCAGTTCTTAATTGAAACCTCAATGATCATAAGAAAAATGTATGCATGAAAATTTTGATTCGATCAATTGATGTAAAACTCGCAAAGGCATTTGATTAGAGCCACGCATGTAAAACATAGCCAACATGCCCAACCAGCATCCTCCAACTGGCATTTTTTGTCTTTTATTCTACTGCACCACGTAAATTATATTTTATAGTAATGAAATAATGTTTTTTTTAAATAGAGCAAAGGAAGTTGTACTTGTGTATGTCGACAAATTAGTGATACTATAAATATATCGTGATAACTAGGTAAGTGAAGTTTTTTTCAAATGTACAAAAGTTGTTTTTGGAATGTTACATGATGTGTCATCACCTGATGACACATAAGTCGAGTTGAACTTAAATGGGGCCACGCATTTCTTAGATACATGAATAATACTTTTCATGGATTATCTAAATGGTTTAGGAATGTATCTGAGAGTTGGTCAGCAGAAAAGTGATTAACTTAAAAGCAAAAATATTTTAAAAAGTAGATAATCATTTTGTAGATAACTTTCATGATTGATCAGGGTCACATGCCATTGTCTATGCTGCCCATAAAACATGGTAGCGAAAATTCATATCCAGAAGTAAAGTAGAAGATAAATTGAACGATCGATGGATCAGTCATGACTCATGCGCATGAGTGCAATCAGTGCCGCAAAAGATAAAAATGGAGACAATAGACTAGGTACTTGGCATGTTCGATCAATCAAAACCCTATGCACATTTAATCACTATAGTCATTGAATGAACAATTGAACATACACTTTGATTTAATTACAGTTGGAAGTTAACAACGTGGGCGTGCAAGTTTGGTAGATGAAAATTAGTGAAAAATAGGTACGAAACTTAGTTTTCATTGCAACTGGACACGGATTATAATGAGAAAATGTTGCTGAAATTTCGATCTTTAGGATGTGGCGTGGGGGAAATGTAGAAAGAGATTTCACGGCATGTTCTTTTGATAGTAAAATATGGAGAAAGGCTATCTTTTTAAAAAAAAGAAATTTGAGAAAGAAGCATCATAACCTTATCGATTCTGGTTCCATAATCCATATTAGCAAGTTGTCAATTATTGACAATTGAAATGATGTTTTTTATACTAAACATATTTGAGATTGTTATATACTTTTCATAACATCATAATGTCGTCTCGCTGCAAATTGTTACTTGAAATTTTGCGGTCTCTATGGACACCAAATAACACCATACCAACATGGTTTTATCAAACAATGATTCTAGTAATAACTAAGGATGTTGTAGGCCAGATTTAGGTTATGCTTCTAGTTTTGGTCCACTGATTCATCTAAGCTGGCCATTTTAATTAAGCTTATAAGAATGGTATACTTGGAACATCTACGAAAGGAACAAAATTCACGTAAAGATTTTTTTCCACTGTGACATCAAAATTTGGAAACAAATTTGAGACCATAATTGAACGTTGAACAGAAACCCAAGGGAAATGCAGTTCGGGACTTGACACACAGCATCTATAGATCGTTTTCGTCCGCTGGAAAATGAATAATCATCCATCCATATTATTTGGTATTGGTATGTGAAAATTACTAAACGATATGGGAGCTTCACCATCGACAAATGTAAGAATACAACATTGCATACTACTTGAAGATAAAATATAGACCTATAAAATTAGGCAACCCAATAATATTAAAATAGTCCCGATCGACATACCAAATGTTGATGAAGATTTGTGTTTATCACACATTATTTTACTCTTGTCAAAATGTATTCAAGACACGAAGACGTATTATTTGTACGAGCTATATCATGCTTTTCACTGTAACAATTTAAAATAATGTGTGAAGAAATTGTTCTATATTTGTGTGACCTAAGTTATTATACTGGTATAATTATGTAGTCCAGTATGTTCTTGAAACCAACTGATATTTACATGGATCATTTGTGTATTACGTATAAAAAACAAAAATATAATTGTCCAAGTTGACGAATTCAATCATTTGAAATCAATCAGAGTCACTTACTATCATTATTTTAATCATCATGTAGCTCCTAATCTGTCCTATAAAAGCCCCATTTCACTTCATGCAACACAAAACAAGTCCCACCAAACGAAACTCAATCATTTTCTGATAGCCAAAGTCTCATCTCCTTCCAGCTCCTCTTCAACCACTTAACCAAGCCGATAATATGATGGGAAAGCCGCCGCTGCAACCGCCACGTCAATACACGTCCTTGGTCCAGGACCAGACGTATGGGAAAACAAGCTATGAGTCCAAAGCAAAAAGAGTCTCCGTCTCCGCCTCCATCCTTAGTATTATCGTTTACATTTCGGTGTTTTATATCTTTGACCTATCTCCATCCCTAGTTTTCAACAGCTCAAAGTTTTGGTTTTTTCTTAGCAACACCCTTATTTTCATAATCGCTGCGGATTACGGATCCTTCTCGTCGTCTTGTGATAAAGTGATTAATGATCCTTATGATGAGTATGTCGCAAAGTCACGTCAGCCCATGTCCACTATTTATCATCAACCTTACTACATTCACACTGCTCCAATTCCCTCATCCCCAATTCACCTCAAAAATATATATCATGGATATGAGAGCAATAAAGATGAAGATGAAGATTGTGTTGTTGAGGTTAAGAAAATGATCATCTCCACGTCAACTGAACCAAAAGAAGTGAAAGATGTTACTAAGAAATTAGTTGTAGATGAAACATGGACAGTTCCAACTCAAGACTCTATATGGGAGTCGATATCCAAGGAAGCTGACGAGAAGGTTCGAAAAGAGAATGCATCCCATAGAAGTATCATCAGTCATGCGGATGAAGATCATAAAAAGGTATTAAAATTCCGAAGGACAGTGTCTGAAAAACTACCAGAAGCTATGCACGTGGAGAAACATGAAAGGAAGAAGGTGATCCATCGATGGGAGAGCGAACGACACGAGCCGATATTGGCGGACAATGAACTCGAGGAGCAAGAAGGGGAGATGGGAGGTGATCAATTCGCTACCATGACGGATGAAGAGCTTAATAGGAGGGTAGAGGAGTTCATACAGAAGTTCAACAGACATATTAGGCTTGAACGTAATATCAACTTTTAGTTTTGCACCCAAGTTTAGATTGCGTGCAGAATGAGAGGTAGACATGCATGCACTTTTTATAACTTGGCGGTGTTTTAAATATGTTCTGAGTTTAGACTTGTAGCCCTACTGGTTGCATCATCGATAAATTAGTGTTATACTCCCTCGGATCTTAATATTTTTTTCTCATTTGGTTGTTGAGTTAGTTTTTAAGAAAATTAAGTTATGTGAGATAAAAGTAAGAAAACGAATGAGTAGAAAGTGAATAGATTGAACAGAATGTAAATGTTAAAGAAATTTTTTTTTGAAACATCAATAAAAAAAATGAATAGAAAAATATGGAAGAAATGGAATACTTTTTGTTTCTGATATTTCAAGCTTGATATGTTGACATGTCTTGTCCAACTTGTACCATCTGTCGTTATGTAACAAATAGTAGTACATGATTACTGTAGTTAATACTTTTGATTAAGTTATGCGAGTTTGGATCAAGAATACTTTTTTATTTGGATACGTGATCAAGTGAGACTTATGAGAATCAGCATAACTTAATTTTTAAATCATGGACACTATTACATACACACATACAACAGCGCGTTTTTTTCATGTTCCAATGTTTTAGAATCCCTTATTTAATTGGTAAATTCCCAAAAAAAAATTGTGGGATTACGTAGAATTTTGGTAGAAATATGCTTAAATTCCAATTTCCGAGGGTATATACACATAAAAATACAAAAATACCCCTCATTTTAGAAATAATCAGCACCGATAAGCATTTATTTAGCAAATTTATTGTAATTTTACTAAAGTGACCCTAAAATATGAAGCACATGTAAGCCACAATAGCAATGCAGGACGAGCCGACGAGCTAATTTTGGTATGAATACCAAAAGAATAGATATGGTTATTCGGCCCATACAACAAATGTGCTGGACAAAAATAATGGGCCTGGAAAACTGTGGCCTGTTAGGGTAGGGTAGGTAGTAGAATTAATAAGAAGAAGAGGGACAATAGGGCAAAAATGATAAACTTTGTTTGCAAAAAAAAATAATAACGGATGGGACGTAACGGTAAGAATCTGACGGCGTCACTTAGAGAGAGAATGAAGACAAAACAAAGCGAGTCAGGGTCAGGTCCTAGGAAATCACGGTTGGGTTTGCTAACGTATGTGCTGCATGTTGCAGGGATACGTATCAAAACGACGGCGTTACAGACGCAGTTGGTTGCCTTGTCGGTTTTGCTTTTTCTTCATTTAAAGTCTGCACTCTGCAGCAGCTGCATGTTGTTAATGTTGTGAGAGAGATGGAGCGACAAGAGTGCGATTGAAGGTCAGACATTTATCTCTCCGTCTTCGTACATCATTTTGGTCACGCGTTCAACGATCAAACCTGCAAGCAATATCCTCTGCTCTTTATATGATGTACTCCTTCCTCCGTCCCATTTTATAGATCGTTTTCTTTTTTAGGCGTCTCAAAATATAAGTCTTTTTTTTCTTAAATGGAATTTTTTTCTACTCACATTTACACTTTCTCTCCAATCTATTCACTTTCCACTCATTCTCTTTCCTACTTTTATCTCACATAACATAATTTTTTTAAAAATCACGCCAACTACCAAAATGAGATCTATAAAATGGAACGGAGGGAGTAATAAACATTTGGCTTCAAATGGTTCACTCAATATTCAAAAAGAAAAATCCAACACATCTTTGCCGCATTTATGGCTATGCCGACATCCGACGTTAATGCCTTTTCACAAAATCAAAAATTAAAAAAAAAGGAAAATCCAATCAATCAAAATGAGAGAGAGAAAATGCGGAGAGACATCTGGGGGAATTAATCATTCAACGTTTGCAGATTTCCACGCGGACAAACAAACACAACACACTCTGGCCGAGTCAAGCCCTTATCCTCATCTCACCAATTCCCCCAACTTTTAAACCCTCTGAATCAACAACATCGGATCACTCAACTCGAAGATCAGAGCCATGTCCGCCAACACCCACTTCCCCATCTGCATCCTCCTCATCCTCATCCTCACCACCGCCACACAAGCCCGCTACATCAGCCTCGTAGTACCGGACAACACCGATCTGGTCTCAGATGGACAAAAACAGTACACTACCAGTCCTATAAGGATGTTCTTGCGGGATGGGGTTGAATCGACTTGTGAGGAGACATATGGGTTTCTACCTTGCACGACCTCAGTGCTAGGGAATGTGTTTTTGATTGTTGTTTATGGGTTTATGATGTACTTGGCTGCAACTTATTTGTCTACTGGGAGTGAGATGTTGTTGGAGATTTTGGGGCCTGGAATTGTTGGCGGCTTGTTTCTTCCTATGCTCGGTGCTCTCCCTGATGCCATGCTCATTTTAGGTAATCCTCCCACTTCACTACTGCTGTATTCTTCTGTTTTAGACACTGCCACTCTTGTCCGTTTACAAGTCGGTGGCTCATGCCTTCTGAATGCATTTATGGTTTTAGCGTCCTGTTTGTGTAGTCCGTCATTACTACTAGTATGTTTTAAGAAAAAGAAATATAACGAGTGTGGCGGAAGAAGATGGGATTTGTTGGAGGAAGTTGTAAGCGAGTTTCTTGAACGGTCCATTTGGTGTATTGGTGAGGATGAGAGTTCACAAGAGTTTATATTAAGAATGGTAGGTAGGTAATAGTTTAACACTTATAACAGTTATAAATATATATATGGGTGAAGAGGTCAGGGTTGCAAAGTTTGGCACAAAGAATGGCAGGATGTTCATGGTGTAGGAGATGTGAAACCCTTATGAGATGCTCGTGTTACCAACTTCGACTAGAGCAATACCTCTCTTTGTGAATCCTTCCACGGAGGAGTCTGTGGTGCTGTGCAAGTTTATAATGCCTGGAGCAGGGTAACTCATCAACAGTAAATTTATATAACTAAAGATGACTGTGGCCAATATTTCTGGGAGAATGCTTAAATGACCACGATTACCCTTTCCCTTTCGGTATTTAACAACTGTGCTTAACATGATGGCATCTGCCGGTTACTTACGATAACTATGCATTTTTGTAGTATCGGGTGTAACTGGAACCAAAGAAGTAGCTCAACAACAGGTATCTGTCGGGATGGGTTTGCTTGCCGGGTCAACAGTCATGCTTCTGACATTAGTTTGGGGCTCTTGTGTACTAATTGGCAAGACGGACATTGAGAATGGAGTAGCGGTCGATTCCAAGGATACAAAAAGATTTCATATAACCGGTATGTAACGTCTTAATACTCATGAGACTCCCTTAGGAACACTGTTTTCGTTATTCCAAATTTGATAGTCCATATGTTATGTTTCATCGTATGATAATACTGTTGTGATGCTTCTCAATTTATGAATGGTGTGTTGCCTTTTCCCTATGAAGTTCAAGAACTGAGTTGATTGCATTTGGAAACAACTTGCAGAATCTGGTGTCAGTACAGATATATGGACCAGTTATGCCGCAAGACTCATGGCTATCTCGATTCTTCCTTTTATCATCGTCCAACTTCCACAGATTCTGAATTCCAAATCTGGAAGACACTTGGCAGTACTGGTTTCTCTTATTGTCTCGGCCTCGTTGCTGATCAGCTACTGTGTCTATCAGGTAACGTGAGGTATCATTGCTGTTCTACCTTCTAATGTTACACAATGGGTATCGTATGCCCACTCTAAATGCTGTTTGGCACAGTGAATCATTTTGGCTTTCGTGTCTGATGTTGGTTATATTGTGTACGAACTTTGTACAGGTATTCCAACCTTGGATCCAAAGGAGAAAGCTTGCCTTTGCCAAACATAAACATGTGATATCGGGATTGCTCCAGCATTTTAAAATGCGTGCTCTTGGGAGACTACTCACAGATGATGGAGAGCCAAATATTGATGTTATCGAAAAGTTAGTCCCCTGACGTGTCTTGTGTTTTTAATCATCTTCCGTTTTCTGAATTCCTGCTCTCTGGCATGACAGGCTATTCGAGGCTATTGATGAGAATCAAGATGGGTATCTTTCTGCTGCTGAACTAAAAGCGTTGATCATAGGAATCCAGTTTGAGCAATTTGACTTGGATAAAAATGATGCTGTAACAAAGGTGTTGAGCGACTTTGATTCATCAAATAATATGCTTATTGAGAAGGAGGAGTTTGTAAGAGGGGTCTCGAAATGGTTGAATGAAGCGAAGAGAGCTGGTCAAGTATCTCAGTCGGGCGCCCACACGCAGAAATATTTGGCTGATTTCCACCAAGTAAGTATACCCTTCACCCAATCTGGTTTTGATATATGTATAATGCAGATAATAACATTTTATACTCGATTACTAGCAAACTAAAAGAGAGCATGATCTCTTGGGCGATCAAAGCATGGGAGAACAAAGTGACGAGATTGTCGAGGGAATAGACAATGCCAAATGGGTCTCAGTAAAGGCTGGGCTGCTACTGTTGCTGGGATCACTGATTGCTGCTGCATTTGCTGATCCTTTGGTTGATGCCGTTAATAACTTCTCAGATGCCACAAGCATTCCTACTTTCTTCATCTCATTCATCGCCTTGCCTTTGGCAACAAACTCGAGTGAGGCAGTGTCTGCAATTATTTTTGCCAGCAGGAAGAAACTGAGAACTTCTTCCTTGACATTCTCAGAGGTGAGTTATCCTCCATTGATTTAAAGATTCACCAGTATTTGTACCAATGCTGATTCTTATGTTACTTTCATTCCACAAAGATATACGGAGCAGTGACCATGAACAATGTGCTTTGCCTGTCGGTCTTCCTAGCCCTTGTATACATCAGAGGATTGAATTGGGACTTCTCAGCCGAGGTATTGGTTATCCTCATTGTTTGCGTTGCCATGGGTGCTTTCGGAAGCTTCCGCACAACATTCCCCGTTTGGACCTCGTCAATTGCCTTCCTACTCTACCCATTTTCTCTAGCACTGGTCTATGTTCTTGACTACGTCTTTGGCTGGTCGTAGAGAACAACCAATTGATCCGCATACATGAGTATAAATTGTGCTACTTCTGTTCATGAGAGCTTGTCATTTGCTTTACTTTGCCTTTCATTTTTAATTGTTATGGCTATGGGATTTGAGAGGCAGCGACATATGAGTTTGCATCGCATTGTTCATCTGTAGATGTTTCTGAATGCTCTTTTGAGTTTCCACAGTGAATAAATACCCACTTTTCACCTTTATTCCACTGAGCTAAGAAGCTTGATTCTGAAATATTGTTCCACTGCTTTAAAGTTAGAGATGAGTCGTCTTTAAATCATTGCATTGCTTTACAAGAGAACAAAATTGAGATATGAGACCCCCCACTAGGTTTTCCATTTCACATTCAATTTTCCAAGTCCACTTTCCACAAACCTATGAAGCCCAAATGGTCATCATTTTCAGTAGGTCATGTTCTAAATTGAGGGCATGTCCGTGGATTGATAATTATGGGTGCAAGTGCGACAACAATTACAGACAGCTTTAAGATGAACTCTGTCATCCATCCATTCATCTATTTCTTAAGTTGACCTTGAATCTAGACAAACTTTTTCCAGTCAAAAGTTGCACAAGTTTCTCCATGATGAAAGGCAGAATAAGCATATCACCTTTTCAAAACTGAACCGCACCACAATCTTGCACTGAGAGGGATAGGAGACCCGATCGCAAACATGCATTGTGCCGATGATCCTTTTTTTTTCTTTCTCCCAACAAGACAGTTTATGAAAAGCAACCTAGCGAGCTACATTACAATCCAATGGATTGCATTATCAGTTAGTTCAGTAGATCTTCCACAGACATATATAGTTCGGAAGCTCGACGAAAAAGCCAACTTGTGGGATAAGGAGAGGTTTGTCAGCTCATATATAAATGGTAGATGCATAAAGTTACTAGTGGCATTTAATCAAAGATCAGAGGTGGGTTTGTCTCAGTCATGGTATACTCCTCTCTGGCTTCGATAATGACTCCAGATCATCGAGAGAAAAAAACAATATCAATAGTATTTAATTACAGTACTTACCCATTTGAATGGATTCTGATCTGGTGTTGCGCTGCCACGAAGTAACGGTGGTGCAGCTACTTGCGTGGCTGCACCAGATCTGATTTCCATTTGAATGGACCCTTCAACATCATTCTCTCCTCTCATCCGCTACCTTATTCACAACTCTGGCAATGTGTTCCTCGATGCCAAAACTCTAACCACATACCAGCATTTCAAAATTTATATAATTAACTCTCTTCAGGTAATTTTTATTTTAAAAAAAACATCAATGTAGATTTAGAATGGCAGTCGATACACACCAATGATTCACATACATGACTCTGAGAATTAATTTTAGCAAATCTATGAGATTTAAACTGTTTGAAAATCGAAACTAAAAAGCAAAATTCAAATCATTGTTAGAGAGGACAATGGTGAATGTGAAACATGAGTAGCCACTTTAATTCTGTACTTGGGAGTTTCTGAGTGTGGAGGTTGGTTTGTAGAGTAGGCTGTGCTGTTGTTTCCTGTACTGTTGTTGTACAGATTTGCAGCCGAGCTGGTGTTGGATCACGAGCCTGCAGGTTATGTCAGAAGCCGAAGAAGATAAGGACAACACCTGCAGTCCTGCACTGCATATTATGGCAATGAAAGTACTATTTAACTGTGGTATGAGAAAATATAGATCGAGTTGATGATTGTGATATCTGATCATGCTTGATCACATTAGACAAGTATTATAGATATGAGCAAGGGTAATGTTGATACTAACGACCTCAAACATTATTATACATATGCGCACGAAAGTCTATATTACCATAATCGTTTTGATTGTAATATGATGTAGTGAATTGTAGCCAATGTATAGAAGATTAAACGAATAAGAGAAACTGTAATGTAAGGAGTTGTGGGTCTCAGGAGCAATGACACACAGCAATCACCAATGATTTCAAAGTGGGTCTTGCATCACATGCATCTCAAACTTATTATCATGATAATGCATGCACACACATTTAAACGAACAATACAGAGCAAATCATTTACGAGTGTGTAGCTCCTATTCTTAATGAAACCTCTCATTCATTCACATCTCATGCATTATGCATATATATGCACCTGCCTTGATCGGGAAAAAACACAGTTTTTTTATTATTTTTAAAATAAGATAATGTTCCCTTTCTCTAATGAATATTTTCCAAGAATATTTTGTTTTTCCAACCAGGCACTCAGGTCTGCAGTAAATAAGTATTAAAAGACGATGAAAATGATAAATGGGTATCTATAAAGGAAGTTGAAAGTGTATTGCAGTGTAGTGTACAGGCAATAGGAAATGGATGAGAAATTGAATGCCAAATTCAAGTCATGAAAAATGAAATCTTTGAAAATCTAGTGCCATTAAACAATGAAAAAAGAAATGTTGACATTAATATATAAATTTTGCAACCTCGTCGTGTCAAGACAGAGTCCGCAGGCAGAATACTGAACAAAGAGTTATGCACAATTCAAGATAACGACAGATCATCATCATTATCATCGAGGCTTTTCTTGGTAATGAAACTCGTGATGGTGAAGTGTTCTTTTGTGCTAAATGGTGGTGCATATCCTTATTCCACGTCCTTGCAGGTCAATTTTTGGAATTGGTTCTTCATTCCAAGTCCTCGAAAGTGAAAGAATCTTTTTTGTGTCCCCTTCATTTTAACTGATGACACATTTATAACAGTTCTAGGGATTAGGGGGAACCCACATCACTTAAATTGCAAATAGCATTAGTTATTACCTGTGCAGACTCGGTTTTATTTCCCCTAAACACTGTTTTCTCATTCCCTTTATTACTAAAGACAAATGGCATTAGAGGGCACTTTCGGGAAAGTATTACTCCCTTCGTCCCATATTATAGTTTCCCTTTCTTTTTTTGGTGTCTCAAAATATACTTCTCATTTCCTTAAATAGAATATTTTCTACTCTCACAAACACACACTCTCTCTAATCTAGTTACTTTTCATTCTTTCTCTTACATACTTTTTATCTCAAATAACCTTTTTTTCTTAAAATTTGTGTCCAAACCCAAATAAGCAATATAATAGGGGAGGAGGGAGTACAAGCCATAAAGCGTAGGCTTGTGGGGAAGATTAATTTTAAAAGGGGTAATTTCCCTAGCAGTACTTGAGGTTTGTCATATTAGCACTTTCGATACCTGTATTTTTAAAATTCATTTTTTTTGAACCTTGCCGTACACAAAATATTAGCTCTTATGATCCCTGAAATATGTACAACAGAAAATGAATTTTAAAAATACAGGTATCGGAAGTACTAATATAGCAAACCTCAGATACCAACAGAGAAATTACCCTTTTAAAAGGCTAAACATTTAATTAATAGTAGTTAATTACATTTCCAAGTTAGTTAAGTTTACCAACCAGATCATACATATTATAAACTCATCACTATCAATATCTTTACCAACCATCTAATAAGATGTTCATTAAAGAAGTTTATCTGGCAAAGAGGGCACAAATAAAGCTAGTGATCGATAGATTAACATAATTAGTCTCAGTAATGACCAGAGGAAGAGCACTATATGGATTAGAATGAGATCAGTGGGGCATCAACTTCTAAGCTTAACAAATTCTGGAATTTACACCAAAGACGAGCTTAGTTACTGTAAATAGTGGTGGGATTCACAAAGGGTTAAACCTCCAGAAATAAAAAAATTACGAGTTGGAGACAGATGCTAAAATCCCATGTGGTGGGGTTACTAAGTATTTTGGCTTGCTACACCCCAACAATGTAAATTCCAAGTCAGTTGGATTCAAGATGCTGGTACAAGTATAATCCCTATGCATTGTTTCGAGTTTTTTTTATAGTGCAGTGTATCTTTATCTTCCTCAATCTCAATGGCCTAAAGAATTGTCATGTTTGAGTGTTTTATATAATCGATAAGCCTAAAACAATTATTTAATAGTTGTGTCGAGGCCACCGCAGACAGAAAATGAGTCTTTTTATAGTTGACAAAACATGCCAAAACCTCCCCGTTTCATACTTATGTAGAATGATTTTGCGAGTTATGTGCGAGATATGTCATAATGTAAAATAAATAAAAAAACTATTGTTTACCAAATTAATCCAACCATGCATCGATTATTTTCCTCAGAAGCCAACAAAGCAGTTTAAAAAAGTACATACAAGGTGAATTAACAGAAAGATAAAATACATGAAAGTGAGAATGGTTACATACCCTATTTGAAAGTACCTCAAAACCAAAGGGTGCAAACAAATCTGCAACAAGAAACACAGACTAGCAAATACAGATTTTACAGTAACTGTTTTGGCCAACTTTGAAGAAAATTTAAGAGAAAGAAAAGGAGAGTGAAAGCAAAATAAGTACATAAACTACTTGCATCAAACCAACATGAAGGCTGTATAGTAAGTAAAAAGGGTCAATTAGGAAAGGGATAGTTTGGGAGATGTGTGATTAAAGAACTTGGGAGTGGATCAAATAAAAAGGGGTATTTAAAATAAAAAGTATAAAAAGATCATGTCCATTCATTTGATTCATTATACGTCCCAGATTAAATCACAATATTAAATAATTTTTAAATTAAAAAGGGGCAAATATGGAAACACAATATTTACAT
>JAWWMW010000001.1:10836-24915 GCA_035048345.1 Echeveria elegans | reverse complement strand
AATGTCTCAAATGCTCAATAACCAAACTCAAATGATGAGTACTCAAGCTCAACAAGGTAAAGACATACAGTACCTTAGATCTAAACTTCAGTACGAGAAAGCGGCACGAAAAAAGCTAGAAACTCAACTAGCACAACAAGCCGGTGGCCTTTCAAGAAACACCGATAAACTTCCTTCTGAACTAGATGTTAGGTCCACCGATATTAATGCAATCACTCTCAAAAGCGGAAAAATTCTTGAAGAACCAATGAAAAAGAAGGATAAAAATCTGAATGCAGAAGACAAGACAGAAGATAAGGATAAAAGCAAATCGGTAGGCGAGGAAGAAGACACTTACGTAGCCCCTCCCGCTTACGTACCATCACGTCCATTCCCTCAACGACTGGTAAAAGCAAAAGAAAAGGCCAGCTTCAACAGATTTGCTGAAATCTTACAAAAACTGCATGTCACGCTCCCATTTTCAGAGGTAATATCTCAAATGTCCACCTACGCTAAATTTCTCAAGGATATTATCACACATAGGCGTGAACTAAAGGAATTAGATCATGTCACCCTAGACGCAAACTGTAGTGCGGTAATTCAGCATAATATGCCTAGAAAAGCCAAAGATTATGGTTCATTTACCATTCCCATCACAGTAGGAGACTGTGATATAAGTGACGCTCTTTGCGATTTAGGGGTCGGAATATCAATCATGCCATACATCCTCTATGAGAAGCTAGAAGTAGGGAAATTGACAGAAACTACTATAATCATTAGGCTAGCCGATAGATCAAAAAAGGTGCCTTACGGAGTATCGAAAGATATGCCGGTGAAAGTAAGAAATTATTATATACCCGTCGATTTCTATGTGCTGGGTATGGATGATAATCCATATGCAGAAATTTCAGTGATCACAGGTAGGTCATTCTTGAACACGGTCAAAGCCCTAATAAATTGTTGGGATGGAACGATAGAGTTAAACCTCGGTCGAGAAAAGATCAAATTTCAGCTATCCAAGATGATGAAATCACCAACCTGCTCCATGGATTGTAGCTCGATTGAAGTATGCGATATCTTTGATGAGCATGATGTCTCCGAAATAATAAATGTTGAAAGCATAGAGGAAGGCTTCAGCTCACTTATGGAGAATGAAGAGGACCAACTGGGTGACCCAGGACACAACACGAAAGGTAAGGAATTTGGCCAGGAATTGAAAGACCTTCCGCCAAATCTAAGGTACGAATATTTGGGTCCTAAAAATTCATTACCAGTAATCATAAATTCCTCTTTGAACAACGATGAAACGGAAAAATTGCTTAACGTCCTACGTACGCACAAGGATGCAACTGGGCATTTTATTGACGATCTAAAGGGTATTAGCCCTTCTGTGTGTATGCACAAAATTCGATTGAATGACGGAGTAAAACCATCAAGAGAATTCCTACGTAGGTTGAATCCAAAATTAGGGGAAGTGGTTTTAAAGGAAATCACTAAGCTTAGAGATGCTGATTCATCTATTCGATCCCCGATTCTGATTGGGTGAGCTCTATACACGTAGTACCAAAGAAGGGAGGATTGACCGTGGTGAAGAACGATAAGGATGAACTCATACATGCACGGACTGTCACAGGATGCGGCATGTGTGTAGACTATCGAAAGTTGAACGCGGATACAAAGAAAGATCATTTCTTAATACCTTTCAACGACCAAATGCTAGAACGCTTGTCTGGTCATGAATGTTTCTGCTCTCTAGATGGATATAGCGGATTTTTCCAGATTCATATCCAACTGGAAGATCAAGAGAAAAAAACGTTCACTTGTCCATATGGAACATTTTCCTATAGGCGCATGCCATTCGGATTGTGCAATGCACCAGGAACCTTCCAAAGATGCATGATGTCTATCTTTTAAGATTACTTGGAAAAGACAATGGAAGTATTTATGGACGACTTCTCGGTTCATGGATGTTCATTCGAGGATCGCCTAAATAATCTCAAGGATGTACTAGCAAGGTGCATAGAAATGAACTTGGTACTCAATTGGGAAAAATGTCATTTCATGGTGACAGAAGGAATAGTTTTTGGACACCTCGTATCCAAGAGAGGGATTGAAGTAGACAATGCCAAAATAGAGGTAATACAGAAACTACGACCACCAAAAAAAAGTAAAAGGAGTAAGAAGCTTCTTGGGACACGCTGGATTTTACCGACATTTTATCAAGGAGTTTTCGAAGATAGCTAAACCGCTCACCAACTTACTTGTGAATGATGTAAGGTTTAACTTCATCGAAGACTGTCTGCATGCTTTTAAAGCATTGAAAACCTCCCTTACGACCGCACCAATCGTCCAACCACCAAATTGGGAACTCCCATTTGAACTGATGTGTGACGATGCAATTGGAGCAGCATTAGGACAACGAATAGAAATGCTAAGAAAGTCTAGCTTAGAAAGTTATCAATTAACTTAGTAGAAATGCTAAGAAAATTGATCTTTACAATAGTAACTCAACATTCGGACAGTGAGAGTTGCTATTGTCTTATATAATGCCTTTATTTGTTCAATCCAACATTCGGACAGTGAGGGTTGATCGATAATTGCATTCCTATGCCTAAATTAGTCAAAATCTTTTCAAAACATACTCTATATCATTTCAGGAACTTATTCATAAAAATTTTTTTTGTGCTTTTGGTAAAATTAAACCCTAGTCATCTCTTTTTATTTATTTGTTTATGTCACTAGTCACCCCTTGAAATAGAACCCCCCAACCTTTAGAACTGTTTAGAGGATAGATAGTTTAATTTACTGAGTTTCAATTGTTCCTTTGAGTTCGACACTAGGTCACTCTAGTTCTTATAAATTCTTTTGACACATGACAAAATACTCACTGTTTTACACGCGTCAGAGACGGTAAGGGAAATGGATGCCAGAGATGGGAAGAGAATGAAAAGTGAAATAGAGATCGGTTGGAGAGTAGGAGATATGAGGATTCACTGTTCCTTTCCCAATAATTTTACAGAAAGAGAGCTGTGTTGGAGAGGATCCTTTTGTATATCGTTATTTATTTTGTTTGTCATGTAGACTTTTTTGACATTTTGAGCCGAATTGCATAAGGCGCTGGAGTTGCTTCTACTGAAGTATTTTGTTGATGAAAGGGAGCGAAAGTTAGAGAGACGAAATTTAAGATAAGCTAAAGAAAAGCAATTATAGCTAATAATTAAAATAAAGAAAGGTAGCCGCGCTCTCATTACCTGACAAAACTCCTGCACACGCCAGGAATGCACTGCTCTCCACAATATTGTAGGAGTACTAGCTAGACAGTTCACACACTCATATGTGAACACTGAATATCGAACTCATTTGATATCACATGCATGATGCACCATGCAAAATTAAATAATTATTAAATATCAGCATTTATGATATGTGTAAAATAAAATGTGCGTGATTCAATCGATTAATTTTTGTATTCATATTCCGTATGATATGTGTAAAATAAAATTTTTAATTTTTGAATCAGATCGTACCCGTGTATTGTATGGTGATATGTAGTAGAGTAGAATGGCTCATTTATGAAAATGATTAATTCCAAATAACCATCCGTATGTTAGGGGTGTTTCTAAAGTCCCACCAGTATGATTCTTCCTCACAAATAACCATCTATATGTTAAAAAAAATTTCAAAGTCACACCCATTTCACCATTCCGGTGGAATTCAGGCTCAAAAACTCACGATACGGATCCACCACCTCCCTTTGTTGTTTCAAATGTCATTTTCTTATGTATTCCTTCAACATTAATCATCATCGTTATGTTTCGATCGATTTAAAATTACCTAAAAATATGTTACTTTGTGTGAAAATAAATGTTATAAAATATTAAAAAATTAATTTTTTTTTGTAATGGATGTGAATTTTACCGGAATAGTGTAATGAGTGTGAGTTTTATCGAAATATTGTCTAAATTCTACCGGAATGGGAAGGTGTGACTTTAGATTTTTTTTTAACATATGGGTGGTTATTTATGAGGAAGAATCATACGGATGAGACTTTAGAAATCCTCTTAACATTAGAGTGGTTATTTGTAATTAACCAAAAAAAATACCGAATAGTCATTACACACACAACCGAATAAGAGAAAATGCGGAGCTGTGGGTCAGGAGCAATGACACACAGCAATCACCAATGATTTCAAAGTGGGTCTTGCATCACATGCTTCTCAAGCATATTATCATGATAATGTATGCATACACATATATACACCAACACGGCAACACCACACAGCAAATCATTTATGAGCGCTTAGATCCTATTCTAATGCACATTTTCGTTATTTGCCATTGTCCCTTCTTTAATGAGTTTTTTTAATTACTTCTTTTCCTAACCAGAGATGCTATGATCAGTGGTAAATAAGTCTTAAATCACGACATGTCCAAAAGAATATTTGGGATATCTATATTTGTATATATAAAAGAAAGGGAGAGTTTGGGATACAGTTATCCCATAAAACGATATTTCTTCAAAAATCAATCTCATAGAGTTTACCCATATATATGATTTTCACAGTGAAACATATAAAAACACGTAGCGTAAATCATCCCATCTCGTGACCATTTTAGAAGGCATATGAACCAACAAAAGGTCACATAACATTCAACATTTCAGATTTGCAGTATACTTAAGTAAGTGGGGTATATATTTAAGATTCAATTATAAATGGCCGGGTATCTGTAAAGGATTGTAGTTGTAGTTGTAGTTGTAGTGTAGGCATAGGAAATGGAAAAGCAGATGGGCGGCCAATAATGAAATGGGACTAAAGAGAGTAAAAACTGCGCACCAGAGCTCTTTCATTTTACCTTTTGGTTGGTCAGCAGAAGCTTACACTGACAAAAGATGCCTTGCGGAGCTTTTGGTTCTGCAAATCCTGCTTCTGAATTCCCCAACAAGGAAACTGCAATCTATTAAAATCATCAGTTCAATAAAGTTTCGCAAGATAATAAGAATAGGTGATTGTTAGGAGTTAGGACTGGTTACTTGGTGCCTGGTGGATCTTGTAATTGTCAAGGATATTTGAGTCTGCGTCAAAAATCTGTTGAATGGGGAGGAATTGAATGAGAAAATGAATGCCGACTTCAAGTCACGAAATGAAATCTTTGAAAATCTAGGCGGGCAGGATTGCATGATTTAAACACAATTAAAATGATAAAAGTTTGACATTAATGATTTTGCAACGTCATGTCAAGACACCGTGCGCATGCAGAATACCAAACAAAGAGTTATGCACAATTATAGATCGGGACAGATCATCATCATTATCATCGAGGCTTTCATGTGTCTTGGTAATGAAACTCGTGATGGTGAAGTGTTCTTTTGTGCTAAATGGTGGTGCATATCGTTATATTCCACGTCGATTTTTGGAATTTGTTCTTGATTCCCAAATCCTTGAAAAAAGAGAGAATAATTTTTTGCAATTTAAAATGCTGACACGATTATAATATTTCTAGGGATTTGGGGAGCCCAGATCTCCCATTACCCTCATCATCATTTTAATTGCAAAGTGCACTAGTTATTAGTACACAAAACTCCAGACTCGAGAGAATTTGGACAGATAGAACAGTGTTAGAAGAGGCCGTATCACATCTCTAGAATGGGTGCCTCATGTTAGCAATTTAGTCGCCGGTGACCCTAAATGGTTTCCTGGTCGAGTTATAACGAATGATCATAACCCACTGCCACTATGACCATGCACTTGGAGTCGAGCACTAACCAGTTCCATTTGAAAGCCTTCCAGAACACAAAGTTCTTAACAAAAGAAGAACTCATGGGCTAAAATGAGACATTATACTTGATTACTTGTCCAACCTCGGGGAGAGCGGTTTTATTTTTCCCCTAAACACTGTTTCGCGTTCCCTTTATTACTGTACTAAAGACAAGTGGCGAACAGGTTGTCGTTATATGGCACTTTCGGGAAAGTAATACAAGCCACAAGGAGTAGGCGTATGGGGCACGTTAATTTTTAAAGGTTTAACACTTTTCCAAATTTGTTAGGCTTGTCAAGAGATCGAAACTAGGTCATGCATATTATAAACCCATGGCTGATGGCTGTCGATATATGTACCAAGTTACCAAACATCATATAAGATGCCCATTAAACTAGTTTATCCCGCGAAGAGGAGGCACGAATGAAGCTAGTGATCGATAAATTAACATATGTCTTCTGTCTGTTTTAATGACCAGAGGAAGGGCACTATGGATTATAAAAGACAGGGTTAGATCAGTGGGGCATCAACTTGTAAGCTTTAACTACTTCTGGAATTTACACCGAAGACAAGCTTAGTTACTGTAAATAGTGGTGGGATTCACAAAGGGTTAACTTCCAGATTCCAGTAGCAGTAATAAATACTGTAAAAAACTAGAGTTGAGGACAGATGTTAAAATCCCATGTCGTCTGGTTACTAAAGTATCTTGTCCTGCTACACTCCAACAATGTAAATTCCAAGTCAGTTGGATTAAAGATGCTGGTACTGTACAAGTATAATCCCTATGCCTAGTTTCATTTTTTTTATATATTTATTAAAGTGCAGTGTATCTTTTTCTTCCTCAATCTCAATGGTCTAAACTCTAAAGAATTGTCATGTTTGAGTGTTTTATATATTCGATACACCTAAAAAAAATCATTTAATGGTTGTGTCTAGGCCACCGGAGACGGAAAATGAGTCTTTTTATAGTTGACGAAACATGCCATAAACTACTTATGAACAAATCAATAAAAAAAATGCGTCTATTTTTTCCTCATATGCCACCAAAGCAGTGAAAAAAAAAAAGTACATAGAATGTGAATTAAAGAGAAAGATGTACGAACAAGAAAGTAAGAGTTGTTACATGCCTATTTGAGCGTGAATGAGAGTACCAGAGGGTGCAAACAAATCTGTATAAGCAACCCTGAGTAATAAAACCATTTCTGAATATAAATTTAAGAGAAAGAAAAGGACGGTGAGAGTAAAAAGTACACAGCATCAAACCAATATGAAGGCTCGAGGCTGCATGAGATAAAAGATTTCAATTAGGAAAGAGATAGTTTGAGGAATGTGCGTGTGGAATAATCTCCTACGAATTGACCACCTCCTTTGAGTAAGAGCTTATCGATTATGTATCCCCACTTGCACTACTACTTTTTAAAAAGTATAAACACCTCAAAATCCATAACTTTAAGAGGCAAAAAGGAGTAAACAAGTGAATCAAAATCTTAAGTAACATGAAGAGTTATTAGTAGTTGAAATGGGACTGAACTAAAGATGGAGAGACAGGGTTTGGTTAAGGTGGTATGGAGTGAATGGATGTTCTGAAAAAATGACAGGAGAGAGCACACACATATGACATACAATTACGGCTAATAGTAACATACAATATATGAAGAAGAAGAGAACAGACAAAGCCAGCACATAGTTCTGTGAAGATATCATCATAAAAGGAGGATCTTTAATCACACTGTGGCCTCCTTACCACAGCGTCCATCAACGACAACTCCAATTTAATTAATTAGTTATCTATTCATATCAAATACTAGTAAGACGAGTAAAATTTGCACCGAGCCCACCTATTTGGGTTTGAGGGAGTATTGCAACTGTTTTGCTGAATTTGGATATTTTTCCTGTACTAGAGGTAAGTGCAGGTTGTAGACTGTGAAACATAAAAAAAGAAAGAAAGGACAGACAGAGATAGAGAAGAGGGTAGGGATATTGAGGGGAGATGGGTTAGGCTGGGTGTTCTGGTTCAGTTGTGATGCATAGGGGTGGGAGGGAGGCTGGGAATTTTGATGGAACTGGATGAATTGAATGGCAAGGACTTCTGGGAGAGGCAAAAGCAGCCGAAGAAGAATCTGGTTTCAGGAAGAAAAAGAAGAAGAACATTAGCAGGAAGAGGACAAGCAAGTGTCAGATTAGGGAAAAGCAGAGTGTGATTGATTCTATAGTAGTACTAATTTTTAGTTGTACAAGTAGAGAGACGGGAATTAGCAAAACGAAAGCTGGAAGGCCCAAAGCACTACAGACGTTTGAGTCTGGATCCTGAGAGCAATCAACATCACCATCCTCATCATCTCCATCACCTCACCCACCAGTCTCTCAGTTCCAGATATGTAGAAGAGGAAGAGCAAAACATAGAAGAGGAAGAGGAAGACAACCCAGATCAGTCTACACCCAAATCACAAACACCAGAGCCACAACAACAACCTTTTCATACCCAACAATTCCCTTATCTCTCTCATTCGCAACAACACCAACTTCATCAAGATTTTCAGCAACAGCAATTCTACGCCAGATTGGCCCAGCAGCAGCACGAGCAACTCCAGCCACAACACGCTCTACTACCAGCGACTAAACGCTCATACTTCTCCTCGCCGCAATCCTCCGCATTTGCCGAGCAGATTTTACAACATGCTCAGCAGCCAAACACGGGAGAAAGGAGCAACCTTCGTCAGACAACCTCAAGATTGGGCATGAGGAACTCCGGTGGAGGAGAGATCATAGAAGTTGAAGGAGGCCACATTGTTCGGTCAACAGGAAGAAAGGACAGGCACAGCAAGGTTTGCACCGCCAAAGGTCCAAGAGACAGGAGGGTACGGTTATCTGCCCACACTGCCATTCAATTCTACGATGTTCAGGATCGGTTAGGCTATGACAGACCGAGTAAAGCTGTGGATTGGCTCATTAAGAAGGCCAAAGCTGCTATCGACGATCTTGCTGAGCTACCTCCGTGGCATCCTACAGCCACCACCACTGTCCAAACTGCTACAACGACAGCAACAAATGAAAATTCTCAGCAAGAGCAAATGGTCCATGGTCATGTTGCTAACTCGATGGAAGATGATAACGGTTACCCAATGCAGCACCAGCAACAAGAGAGACTTAGGGATGAGAACAACTCTAGTTTTCTACCTCCATCCATGGATTCAGACTCCATTGCTGATACCATCAAAACATTCTTTCCAATGGGTGCTTCTGCTGAGCCAACATCAGGGTCTGGCATGCAGTTCTATCCCACTGATTTGCTCTCCGGCACAAGAAGTAGTAGTCAGAATAACCAAGATTTAAGGCTCTCACTTCAGTCATTTCAGGATTCACAGTTTCTACAATCTCACCACCACCACCAGCAACATCCCGGCCAGACTCATCAAGCTATTTTCTCAGGAAACCAACTAGGTTTTGATACTTCTACAGGAGGAGAGAGCTGGTCAGACCATCAGTCAGCTGAAATGAACCGGTTCCAAAGATTAATGGCTTGGAACAATGCCGATGTAGATGCTTCAAGTGGTGGTGGTGGTGGGGGAATTAGTGGTGGCGGCTTTATGTTTAACTCACTCCCACCGCCACCATTGTCTCAGCCATCCCTGCAGCAGTTGTTTGGCCATAGTGGCCAATATTTCACTCAGAGGGGACCCCTTCAGTCCAGTAATACTTCTTCAGCTCGTGCTTGGATAGACCAACCCATTGCCAACCATCATCAGACACTTTCTGACCATCCATCTACACTTTCGGGTATCGGCAATTTTGAAACTCCCAGTGCCTTCTCTGGTTTTCGAATTCCAGCACGAATACGAGGCGACAATGAGGTGCTAGACGGTAATCACAACAAATCGTCTTCTGCTTACTCAGATTCTCGCCATTGAGCCATATCCAAACTCTTCTCTATCTATCTGGTAATGCTGCATACCATCTTCAATACAGTTCCATGTAATGCTTAAAATTTCCCTAGCTAACCATTTTATCACATCTTATTCAATTTCAGGCATGTGATTCAAATCTTCTGTAAGAAAACCGTAAAAGAAGACCGAATTCAAATTCAGCAGAAAGAAAGACATTTTGGTGGCTCAAACTAATGGCCTATTGAGCAGCAGAATAAGACTTGCGAATTTCATTTCCAGGTTCTTCAGTTCCATTTCCTTATTATTCTCCATGCACCGAAGGTTTTCCATGTTTATTTGAATTCTGAAAACTAGACTTCGAATATCTTTTGTAAGATTACTTTGTATCTTGTTTTAGTGTTGGTATGTTTCTAATTTGATGCTTTCATTTTCATTTGATGGTTCTCCCTCCGTCTCTTGAATTTGTACACTTTCAATTTTTATCTTTCATTCACAATCATAATTTTAATTTTTACTCATAACTCTATATTTCAATCAGTCTCCGTCACATATTTTTTCACTATTCAATATCTTAAATTTCACTTTAGCATGATTTATTTATGTTTCGTATTCAGGCAAACTAGGTTTTGTTATAGTGTTTTCTCAAGTCTCTTAGTTACTTAAACCCAGCAGAACAAATCGAACTCTATCTGGTTGGCTTTTTTGTGGCAAAATGAGTCATTATCCATGTACAGCTAAAGTTCCCTGAATGAAAATTTTCTAATCATTCTTTTTGATTTCTCAGCTCCTCTTGTGACCATCGAGCTAGAGGTGTTAAAATGAATTGACTAGTTGGATTATTAATGAGTTTTAAATGGATTAAATGGTCCAATCTATTTATTTTGCCACCTCTACTAGCAATGTTAAGTACGCAAGCACAGTATTTCAGTTTCCTACCTGTCAACCCAAAAGTGCATATTTTATTTTTGCTTTAAGGCATGAGAACAAAGTATACCCAATAAAAAAGTTTTATGCTTTTTAAAACCTCAAGTAACCCCCCTGCAACCTTAAATTAGAATTTAGATCCCAAGTCTACCCTCACAAATCCATAATCTGGAACGGGAGAACCAATATATACTTCCATGCTAGGAGCAATTTGAACTCCGAAAGCCAAGGTTCAGGGCAGTTTCGCCATGACCGTTTACATCAGGTTGTTGGGGAGGGTAGGACTTGGGTGGGGCTAATGTTAATATGAACCAAACTTCATAATTTTTCAGGAGGAATATAACAAGGTAGAATGTGGATAGAATAAGAAGCTTAATTAGGGAAGAACATGTGGATGTGTACTACCAAAGTTTAGTAACTTTGTTATCAATGTACCTGGTCCCCATTCCATCTTGTAAATCTATGTGCCTGAAAAAATCTACTCATTTTTTTCTGGGAATTTTTTAATCCAATCTGAATGGAAATGGGAGACAGTAAGGGCTTATGGCTTCTATAGTGACGGTGACATATGCCTGTGATTGTTTATCTCTTAGTATGGGATGATGGAAGCCATTTCAAAATACATGTTTGTGTTTATGTGATATATCTATCAGCATTCATGGGTATCCCATAGCTCAACAGGTGGAGGAAATGCAATGTAAGACAGAATTTAAGAGATTTCCTGCGTATCTTTATTTGTTCTCTTTCTTTCTTCATTCTTCCATCTACATAAATACGTTAGCAATACACAAATTAGTACTTAGTTCGCATAACAAATATGTATTAGCAGCAGAGATATGCTCTCTTCGAAACTAAAAACAGATTACTAAGCTGAGAGGTCAGGCGGGGCTTCTCAACTCAACATGTAGGGTGACTGACCAAAACCAGATCAATACACTGTGAAGCCAACTTTACAGTATTCACTAGTTTTGGACCAGAACATGGTTGACAAGAATGTAGGATGCTCAGATACACATACACACTCCAGATTAATTATCACGCAAATCCAACTGTTCATTTTTACTTGAGAATAGAACACATGTGGAATGGAGCTACCTTTATGTGACAAAGAAATCCAGATATTTGTAAAATATTTGCATCATGTGATGTATATTTTGGTATTTGGCAGCCAACATATTTACTGAAGTTGGTAAACAATTTTAGCAGTTTCAAACTCTTAATAGAAAGAAGGCTATATACCATTGTAGCCAACTAGCAATAGACCATTCCTTTGAAAAAACAATTCCACATTCTACTTTTGAACATTTGTGTACATTTAGTATTCCGGCATACAGTATTTGCTCACTTTTTTGTTTTGGAAACAAGTGCCTTTCCAGGGAGTTCTTTATCCCATTTCAAGTTAACTAAATAGATGGCACTGAAAGCTCAGGAGATCTGAAGGTTTCAGACTACAGATGTTCATTGTCAAAGATAGATAAATACAAGGATCACAAGATGTACATGATGACATTAACTACAGAAAAGGTAACAGATAAGTAAAATCACTGGGCTTTTTGTGCATTACCTTGCACACAACCTGCTACTGCCATCTCATTTGCAGAGTTGCAGCCTCTCAATTAAAAGCTCCGCCTGGAAAAATTTACCGTCAAGCATGCAAGTATTTAATTATGTCTTATTCCTACCACCAAACTCAAATTTAGAAGCATACAATACAATACGTGACAGCAAGCGGCAATCATAACGTAATTGCAATTATTGCATCGTTAACTTCACTATAAAACATATTCAACAGCTTAGTTAGCAGTTAAGCATATCAATGTAAACCAATACAAACATATATAATACAGCCATGCTGACCTCCAGGCAATCATAATGAATTTGTAAAACAACTACTAATTGCCTTGAATCCATTCATGAGTGACTTACAAAAGTATCAAAAGTTGCATTCCAGCACATCAGACAAGCTGTTCTGCATTTTTCAGAACCTGAACCTGTATCCATATTTCCTAAGTACTTCTTAACCTAACAGAAATCAAAACTCATAACTGACTCAAATTATATCTGACTTGCATAGACAATCAAATCAAAACAAACGCTGTTGGTTTCAGACTACAAAATGACTATTAGCTAGGTCAAACAAAATAGGAACCTTTCAAGCAACATACATACAATATACTGTACAGTAAAAAGCAGTGCGTAACGTCGCTAAAGATCGATGATTACCGGATTTCGCCGCGTTTGAAAAAGTTGGGATTCGAATTTCAAAATACCGCAGAGAGCTTCAATATGCGGCGTCGTTTCGTGAACAAAAACAGAAACTTGGAGATATTTGGACCGAACCCGTGACAGCAGCAAGATAATACTCCGTCGTTCGGGAAAATAAAAAGAGCATAATGGTCATTCTGCTTAAAGATAATAAATTAAAAATATTTTTTTGTTTCTTATTTTTGAAATTTCTTGGTTAAAAAATCAAACAAGTTTCACAATCAAATTTAAATTCTAAAAATTGGGATATGCTTACAGTTAAGGTAGTAGATATTCAGAATTGTTTTTATGTGAATTGTCGTGGTCGGTCAGGTGGTTTGACGCTTTTGTGGAAACCAGACACTGAGGTTGTGATTTGCTCGTACTCTAAATTTCATATTGATGCATTTGTAAAGTAACCCAGTCTTTCTGAATCACAATATTTTAGCGCTTTGAAAGGAGAGGAGAGAGTGCATGAATGGTTTTGGTGATTTCAATGAAATTTTATACTCTTGGGAGATGAAAGGGGAACGTGTTTGAAATAGTAATCAAATGAGAATGTTCGAAGATGCCCTGCTTGATTGTAGTTGGCAGATATTCGGTGTGGGAATAGCAAATTTACATATTCAAGTAAAAAAGGAAAGGGATCCATGAAAGGAAAGTGAGATTAGACAGAATGGTTGTGAATAAAGATTGAATGGAGTTGTTCCTAGGGCAACGATGTGTAATGGCCTTGATGATTCTTCTAATTATGTCCCAATCATTCTATCGCTCAAGGAGAGAAGGACGAGGAGAACTCTGGTAAATCAACCAAGCTTTAGATTCGAACCTATGTGGTTTCGAGAGAGAAACTTTAAACAGGTGATGGAGAATGCTTTGAGGGAAACAAGAGCAGATAAATCAAACCTGAATTATAAACATGAGTGTTTGGAAATAAAATTCACCAATGGAACAAAGAGATCTTTGGGAATGTCCAACAGAAGATCAGAGTGTTGGGAGGAGATTGGCAAGTTGAAAAGTTCACATAGAACTGAAGAAACGTGTAAAAGAGAGGAGAAAGCTGTGGAGGAGTTGGATGAATGGTTTGCAAGGGGGAACTTTTATGAAAGCAGAGACCGAGGGCCGACTGGCTGAAGGGAAGGGAGCAAAATGCAATATTCTTTAAAGCCAAAGCCTCATGAAGAAAAGAGAGGAAATTTATTGATGTTCTGATGAAAGAGGATGGGATCTACGGGAATTTACGACTCTAGGGAAATTATGGAAGAGTTGTTAAATATTTTATAGACATTTT